>CM059279.1:3886765-3909265 GCA_030347295.1 Setipinna tenuifilis
TTATTGTATCCCTTTTTCTTTTATTTATTTTCTGCATTGCCAAAGACAGGCCTATTGTACAGGAACTTTCCTACAGTCGATGTGGGCCTATTTAAAGGCCTCCTTCCGCTAAAAACCACTTTGAGTAGCTCTATTTACAATGTGGTGGGTCATAACAAGCAGTATATGCACGCAGCAGTAGACGCTCCAAGACATGAAATTCGACCCTCATGGGTTCACTGGTCATTGAAGGGTCAACCTACCATAGAAATACAGACATACTAGCGAACCAGAGCAGGCCAAACTTAGCTACGTCACTAGGTCGTAAGCCTCACCCAGAGCCATGTATGGTACGCCCACACCGTGCCGGTGCCGGTGCTGGTGCTGAGCTGACTTTGGTCTGGCACCGGCACCGGCACCTGCCCGCATTTCCATAGGCTTTCAGCACTGGTTAGAATGTTACGTGCGCGTACATCAGCAGCCAAAATGAGATATTGAAATAGCCTATAGCTTATTAAACACCTTCATACTACACATAAACAAGAAAGAATATCGACGTTAAGGTGGCGCTAGCTGTCAGATGGTAACTAGCCTGTCATGCTACACTGTAAAAAAAAAAATCTTCACCGTCAAAATTACGGTGAAAAACTGGCAGCTGTGGTTGCCATTTTTCACCGTAAAAATTAGTGACATTGTATAAGGCTTTACGGTAAGGTATACTTACACTTGTAAAAACAACAGTTTGAAAATGTTCCAATAAAGATGAATTACTGTTAAAATAATGGTGATATTGTATATAGGTTAACAGTATAGCTGTACAATTCACGATGGAAACCTGTTGCTTTTAAAGTGAAATAATATCCATTCCACAGTATTTATTGTCCGATTTTTATGGTCAATTTCTGTAAAAGTAACAGCACGATAATTTATGTCTTGACGTTATAACTGTTCAATTCACAGTTCATGACCGTTGCTTTTAAGACGAATTTCTGTCATTTCCACATAATTTATTACCCTATTTTATGGTGTATCTCTGTTAAAACAACAGCTCAATTGTATACCCCACCTGTATGTAGCCTACAGTGTGCCTTAGGCTAATTTTACAATTTCAGTAGACTCATCTTGCAGGTTAAGCTAACATTTTATCTCAAGACCTGCACCTATACGGCTTCACAGTGAGACATCCCTTGTCTCCTAGCAGCTCAGGGAGTACAGAGCGACTGCTAGTAAACACCATCTAGGGCAAGTAGCGCAAATTTCTTAACCGACTGGGAAAACGCACTGTGTGTACTGTCCCATTAAAAAGACATTGAACAGATTTGTTTAATTGTACACTCATATGCACTCTACCTTAAATTGGCAAGTAAAATATATGACAGTAACTTGCATACAAGATCTTAAGTAAATGTCTTTAAAGAAAACTTTGTAATTTGTGTTATTTCTGTAAAACATAAGTGTTATGTTTTTGTATATGAGAAATGTAAAGTGCCCATATTGAGTAAGCCATGCATATTATGCATTTGGCTGTTAATATTCTTGAAGGACATGTTGCCGTGATTTCATTTTACCTCAGTATCAGATAAATGTGTTTTCACAGCCAGACAATTTAAATTTAGTGGGCATTATACCAAGCAGACTAACATATTCCATTAAGGATCACTATGGACTGGGACCTACATTTAATTTTACCCCCATATCACATATGCACAACTTGTTGTTTTCTCAGCCACATAATTTTAAGGTCATGTGTGTATTTCTGTGGTAACTTATGTTCATATTCCTTAATTTATTTTTATTTTTATTTGTAGCCAACGCCACTTTTTACCTTTTAGAAGGAATGTCTTGGAAGAAATTTGTATTTCTTTATTGATATTCTTCCAAATAAATATAAAAATAAAGCATTAGACTAGACCTTTATTTTGAAAAAATCCCAAGTGGCTGCCATATTGAAAATTTCGCTAGTGTCCCTGGCTTCACACAGCTGAAAGTTTCAGAAACAGCAAAGTATCAGTGAGGTGATTATTTTATTTCAGTTTATTGAACTAGGTTTACGAAGGAGAGGAATTCACAAACTCTCTCGTATACTCTCTCGTATACTGTCTTTTGTCCCTATACTGCCTTTGTTTTGTTCATGGGAAATGCAACCCTGCAGATATGCAGCATTCTTTTTTTTCCTGGCAGTTTGGCAGCACTTTTTTTCCCTGGCAGTTTGGCATACTGTTTGTGAATTAGGACACGGTGGACTGTTCCGTGCCATCATTGCTCTTGGTTTGCAACTGAGAACTTATTTTGTCCTTGTTTATTGTTTAATACTGAACAGAGTTTGATCCGGTTTTGGAGTTGAATAGCTGAATAGCTGCTTATTTCCTGGTCTCAATGAAAATATTGATATGATTTCTTTTCTTTGATTTTTTTCATTAGCTGTGTATTGATTATGTCTCATGTGTGTTGATGCATATTATCTATTTATGATATTTAGGATTGCAGCAGATGACTTTGTTGTTTGTGGTTATGTTTAATTGTCTTGCAGCTCTGCAGGAGTGGACTCCGCCCACTCTACCTGGAGTCAATCAGCTGATTGACTTGTTTAACTATCTTGCATGCAATGCTGCTTTGTTCACTTCTTGCCCTGAGGAAGACCCTGTGGGTGGCTGAAACATGTTGGCAGTGTTTTTAATATGTTAAGTTCAAATATGAACTAGCCGTATTATTAAAGCGGTTTTATTCTAGAAGAGTGTCTTGGCATCCTGCTTGTTTGTTCTTATGTCTCTACGTCTTGGCCAAAGAGCACCTTCAAAACACAAGTTTTGTACTGCTTGAACGCCGAAGCCCTCCAGGCCCCTCTCTTTAACTTATAGCTGCTTATTGTGTTTGTATATACTTGTACAGTCTTTGTTTGATCCTGGATTGTAGTGATATTCTGACACCCACGGTAACTGTTTATATATATATATATATATCTACTGTCTCTTTTTTTGTTTTTCATACTTAACTATTAAAAAAGTCTGGCTACTGTGTTCAATATTGGTAATATGTTTGCCTGCATTTTAATGGTTTTCTGGCATCCACAGGTGATGGTAATTCATTGTAAATCTTATTACAAATTTTAACTGGACTTCACCCTATAATGAGGTAATATATTATGTGAAATAGATGGGATTTCCCCTTAAAAGCAACAGCTACAAACCGTAAATTCAACAGTCATACTGAGAAGCTATAATTGAGCTGTTGTTTTAACAGAGATAAACCATAAAATAGGGTAATAAATTATGTGGAAATGAAAGAAATTCATCTTAAAAGCAACGGTCATGAACTGTGAATTGAACAGTTATAACGTCAAGACATAAATTATCGTGCTGTTACGTCTACAGAAATTGACCATAAAAATCAGACAATAAATACTGTGGAATGGATATTATTTCACTTTAAAAGCAACAGGTTTCCATTGTGAATTGTACAGCTGTACTGTGAACCTATATACAATATCACCATTATTTTAACAGTAATTCACCGTTATTGGAACATTTTCAAACTGTTGTTTTTACAAGTGTAAGTATACCTTACCGTAAACCCTTATACAATGTCACTGTAATTTTTACGGTGAAAAAATGGCAACCACAGCTGCCGGTAATTCACCGTAATTTTGACAGGATTTTTTTTACAGTCTACAATTGAGCTGTTGTTTTAACAGAGATAAACCATAAAATAGGGTAATAAATCATGTGGAAATGAAAGAAATTCATCTTAAAAGCAACGGTCATGAACTGTGAATTGAACAGTTATAACGTCAACACATAAATTCTCGTGCTGTTACTTTTACAGAAATTGACCATAAAAATCGGACAATAAATACTGTGGAATTGATATTATTTCACTTTAAAAGCAACAGGTTTCCATTGTGAATTGTACAGCTGTACTGTGAACCTATATACAATATCACCATTTTTTTAACAGTAATTCATCTTTATTGGAACATTTTCAAACTGTTGTTTTTACAAGTGTAAGTATACCTTACCGTAAACCCTTATACAATGTCACTGTAATTTTTACGGTGAAAAAATGGCAACCACAGCTGCCGGTGATTCACCGTAATTTTGACAAGATTTTTTTTACAGTGTAAAGGTGAAAATATAGAGCACTTTAATATTTACCAGACCCGCAAGAAGTTTGGCTATAGCTACAGCCAGCCAGGTCTTGCATCTCTCACTCTTACTTCTACTCACTGTTAGCCTTTTTTCTGGGGAGAAACAAGCTATTTAAACCAGAGTGGAATCTATGTTGTCCTCACCTGTCAGTTCACTCCCTTCACAGTTTAGTTTACAGTTCAGTTAAAATTGACCTGAGTGGCCTACAGCATGATGAAGAAATAAACTTTAATAAAAACCTTTATCCATGCACATGTAACACATGCCCTCATTGTCATTGTCTGCAGATCCTGATGAAGGTCTGCAACCCAGATGTAGGTCTCACTGACTGAAACATCAATTTATTTGCAGGTTTTCCATTAAAGATGTTTATCCATCTAGCAGTGTTGCGCTTTTTGTTTGTTTTACCCATTGTCTGCAGAGTCAACATCAGACATCTCAATAATGTCTGCCTTGTCTTGTCAGCGGTTGCTGAAAAGGAAATATTCATTTTCTTCCCTTCCATGCTATCATTTCTTAAAATGAGCCTTTTTCGCCCCATCTGTCATCTAACACATTATTTTTCACAGTGCTATAGGAAAAAAAAAACAACATATTCCACAGAGTAGAGCCAAAAGTTCAGTTGTCAGGTAGCTCAGAATTGGGACTTCTCAAGATATATTTGTAAATACGTTTCGCTCTGTTCTCTGTGTTACTTTTTTCAGGCCGCTATTTTCTCCCCATTAGCACCTAACACATTTCTCATCAACAGAGCGAAAGTGCTAAATATAATACACAGACAGCGCAGCACAACAGAAGGTCAACAGTTCACGACTTCAGCTTGTACTGCTTGTTTAAAACGAGCAATAATGTCCATAAAATCCAGCCTGAAAATAGAATAATCTCTGCAGATAGTGTTTCTTCTGTCTCAGGGCCTGTTCTGTATGCTGTTCAAAGTTGTTGTTAATGACCTTGTGATCAGTGTGGAAGACCCCGGAACCTCATGTAGCTGGAGATTTGCACTTCATATTCAAAGAATAAACCAACCTTATTATTAAGAACATACTTATCAATGAAATTTCAACAGATACTACTTTGGACTATTGGTCAGTTCTGGAGTGTTCAATAAATATCACTGTAGGTTCCTTGTTTGTGCCCATTACATATTTGGCCTAAACAGTACATGTATCCATACCCCTTAGAGGCATTGGGAATTCGTTTTTTCACATTCCTCTCTGTATCTGAATGGGGTATACAAGTGGTGGTGTAGACCTATCTGCTTATGTACTTGTCTGAGTCTGCGGATCATAAAAATCATAAGATCATAAGATCATAAGTTATGTGCCTCATGCTTGTATAATTCTCCCTTGGTAGGAAGTATGTGTGCCTGTAGTGTCCCTGCTCTGGGAAACTTACTTAGGCACATGCATCTCCTTGTATGTATGGAGGTTGTCTGCTTACTCTGTGTTCCTCTACACCTCTATAAGCTTATGTCCTCCTTTTTGTAAGTCACTTTGGATACAAGTGTCTGCTAAGTGTAACATAATGTAAAAAAAAAAAGAATCATTCTGTGTCCACATCCACCTCACATCTAAATCAGAATAGCACCCCAGTATGACATAATCATCAATAATGAATATTCCATCTGATTCATGATCCATTCATCTTAATTAGGGTTCAGACTCAAATTAAGCTCGCTATAGTATGACACTGTGGAGAAACTTTTGCCCAAAGCTGTCTCAGAGCTGAAGACACACAAAAGGAGACAAAGATCATGAGCGGATGATTACTATTTAGGTTTCACATTACCCTCTGCCCGGTACTACACGGCTTCTGGGAGGTCAGCTGAATGTAACACTAACAGTGGGGACGCCAGTGGAAGACATTCATCTTTCTGGACTTTGTAGACTTTAGCGGAGGCGAATGTAAACCAAATGTTGCTAAAAAACAAAAGCCCACATGAAAGTACACTATACACACACTCACACAGGAACAGTGAAGTAACTGGGGCTGAAATTACTATTGATTATCAATTCAGTGTGGCATTCTTCATTGCTGTACAGTAGAACAATATGCCCTGCTTTGTGCTTTTTGATTTTATCTGTAGTGTGGAGCCAGTTCTTTAATGTCTCCAACAGATGCCAAGCTAAGCTGAGGGGGACACAGTAAACTCATATTGATTCGGGTGGCGATCTGATGAGCAAACAGTTACGGCTAATTACTGTTTGTCAACCCATAGACACCTGCTTGACACCTGCTTGTGGTTCTATAGCAGAAGGTGTACTAGGAAAGGAATCTTTCCTAGGACTTGTGCGTTGGGTCGAGTGTGAGTTGATGTATGGTTAAAGTACAGGAGGTCTGATTTCGTGAGTGACCAAGGTGAACCTGTACAGTCCAGCCCAAACCAGCAACCTCACAGAAACTCTGCATTGGGAGGAAGACCCTCTGCCAAGTGAGCAAAAAGGCAGGCTATTAGCGAAGTAAGTACTGTATCCTCGTGAGGTGTTGGCAGTGGTGGTTCTACAGTGTTTTACTCCCCGGGCAAGACCACCTCTCAGCACCCACCACCTGTCTTTTTTCCCTAAGCGCTCGTGGCGCTCCCATGAAATAGCACCCCGGGCTGCTGCCCTGTTCGCCCGTGCCTAAAACCACTAGTGGTTGGAGGTTTACTTATGTCCCATCACCGAGCTAGGCTAGCTGGCATATAGCTGTTTGCCTACAATTAGAGTAGCCTGGCTAACACGACTTATCAATGCTCTGCGAACATTGGTCTGGCCAAGCTGTGTTGTAAACCCATTTCTCAGAGGGCGTTCTTAACCCGCCTCTTTCAAATGCCTCTGTTTGCTACTGGACGAAGATTCAACCAATCACACTCCTCTGTCTTCTGACGTATGCGAAATGACCACAACAACAGGGTTCTTGCAAAGCTATTGACTTGGCTACCAGCAGGGCTAACTGATAAATCAAACCTTTACCGAAGCCGGTCGGTAGCATTGCAAAAACGTCCTTTCCTGCAATAAATGATTCAAGGGCTAACCTTTGCTCTATTTCCAGAGATAACTTCCCTTTGAATTTTTCCAAAACAGCAGCTACAGCTGCACTAAATCTTGCCGTTGCTCCACGTTCGCCATGTTGACAGTGACTGAGGTAGATTTCCGGTCGCTGAACTACCGCGTCATTACCTTTTTGAAATGCTAGATTTTCATTGGCCCCCGTTTCATTGCAAATGTAGAAACGGTGTAGACAGGCAGCTTGGCCAGACTTACTTGCATGCGAAATGCAAATGCAGCGTCACAGGAAGTATGGGCGCGCCCAGGCTACAATTAGAGGCTTCAGTCCTGATGCCTACACTGTAAAATATGAAGCAAAGAACCAACTTTTTAAACTTGCAATGTGCTGCAATGCAATGTGCTGTATAGATCTTTTTTTACCTTGATTTAATTTGCACTATTTGCACTATTTTAGTGTCATAGCCCCCCCCCCCCCCCCCCCCCCCCACTGACCATCTCACTGTTAGCAAATCCTCTGCTTTAGTCTTAAATGTTGCAGTGGTACATTTGCAGTACTCTTAAATGTTAAGATGGTACTTTTCCATTAGTTTCAAATGTCAACACATAATAACTGACTTAGTTGAGATTGAAAGGGAGGGGGCCCACTGGAGAAACACGCATGCAGCATGCAGTCATACACCAGCCAACTAAGAGGCAGAGGAAAGAGAAAGACAGGACCGGTTAAAAAAAACAAACTTTATGGATATTTTGATAGCCTGTCTGCACTAACTTTGTTACACGCCTGCTTACTCTGTTCTTCTCTGCATATCTGTAGCTTCATTTGTGTCCTTTATTGAAAGTCGCTTTGGATAAAAGTGCATGGTAAGTGTAATTTAATGTAATGTAATGTAATATATTTTGATGATCCAGCAGCCCAGTAAAACAGCAGCCCACCAGGATTAGTTCAGTATCTTCTCTCCTCTTACCCAGTAGACCTCTATTTCATAGTTGTTGCTGGATGCTGGATGTTCAAATTGTAGACTTTTTCATTTGGATGTAAAATAGTCAATATCTAGCACTTTCATTTATTATGATGACAAGGGGCAAGATCAATGTACATATCCATTTTCAAGCTATAGAGGTAATATTGTGGAAAGCTAAGGTAAATAAAATTCATGCACTATAAAATATGACATTTTGATTACAAAAATAGTTACTACAGCAGGTAAAATGATTGCTTACTTGAACCATCAGTTAATTTCAGGTCATGTTCCATGCCTGATTCTTCACTGTTACATACACTCTTGGATTGTTTATGCACTGTCTTCCTATCCAGACACTCACTCACATACATGTTCTTAGATGAGTAGCAATGCAAAGAAACACAAAGACATATACTGTATACACACACATACATACTGGTGTCGGTGCTGACATGCTGATAGCATACTGTCTCTTCTTCTGTATTTATCACACACACTCACACACACACACACACACACAAACACACACAAACACACATACAGGCAGTTTGCCCATGCAGATAGCACATAGGTTCTTCTCTTCACTCGCAAACACACACACACACACACACACATACACACACACAAACACAAACACACAGGCACTTTGCCCATGCAGATAGCACATAGACTTCTCTCTCCACTCGCAAACACACACAGACATTCACACACACACACACACACACACACACACACAAACATGCTCACGGACAAACATGCTCAGGCTGGTGTCGTTTAATCAGCACAAATGCACGGCGCGCTGCCGAGCGAGCGGCGGCACATCCCCTTCGTCTGTGCCAGAGCACACGGGGCCCCTAATGAGATTAGATGGCGCGGGCCTCTGAAGACGGTTTGAGTTTCATATTTATTTATCAATCATGCATGAGGTCGCCCAGATAACACCAAGGTCGGCCCGGCTGCCTGGCAAAGGAAGCCCCCATTAATACTCCTGTGCTCTGACTGCTCTGTCTTTCACTCACACACACACACACACACACACACACACACCATCACCACCACACCGTCGAAAAAACCCAATTTATCACCGCCACACACACCGCCACTTCAGCTCGGCCCCCGTGTCTGCCTCTCCATCTGATGGTGGGATGGCTAGCGTCCTCCGCTTTGCAAACCATTGGTAACGCTAAGTAATGGACCCACAGGGCCAGCGTAGGCCGTTATTTAGAAAATGCATTCTTGCATTCTCCAATGAGAGAGGGTTGTTTCAGTGTATTATCTTCAAAATATATTTTAATACAATACAATACAAAATACAATTTATGAAGGCACTGGGGGAAATATTATATATATATATATTTTTTTTTTTTGTAACAGCCAGATGTGTTTGTAATTTATGTAAATGGTCGTTCACACCCACTGGAAGTAATCATTATACATCAACATTATCTTATATGGTATAAACAAAGAATGCTGTGGTGGTAGAATAGCATTTCTGTAATAAAAACATCTAACACCTAATAAATATCCAAATGTATATTTATATGCTTTGTTAATGGGGAAGAAAGGTTTATAACGTGATAAAAATATGTAAAAAAAGAAAAAAAAACAGTAAATATAAACACTTTAGGATGGTTTTGTTTATTCGACTGAATGGGCAAGAAAACTGCAGGAGTGCTGCTAAAAAGTCTTATGAAAACCTTTCAGACCTGTGGCTTGAATAAATCTAAATAAGAGACAGATGAGGAAGCAGGATTTTGACTAAGGTTAAGGTTGTGGTGCTGTGTCACTTATCAGTGTCACATAACGGCCCTGCATAAGTCTGTGCAGCTTTTAGAAAATGAAAAAATGTTCTAATTCTCTCACATTCATTCTTTTGGGGGGGCTGAAAGGAAAACACTGTCAGCGGTAAACCACCAGAAAAAAACAAGCTGAGCTGGTGCATCTCCCCTCCTGAGTAATACAATGTAAATGCTGACTGACACTGGGGGAAAAAAGAAGTGACAAACCCCTCAGCTTCTTCGGAGGGACTTTAGAGATTATATTGGTTTAAACAGTTGCAGAAAATAATCATTTTAAAGAGATAAATCTGTAATGGAACAAATTACACTGTCAACAAGCTATTTCAAAGTTCTTTGCTTTCTTTAACCCCAGGGGACAAAGACAGCCATATACTGTAGCTCTGCCACAACACTATTAGGCACTAAATAAGTAATATAAAGTTTAAGAGGGGATGTAAATAAAACCTTCAACACTGCGACGAAAAGTCTTTATGTGCATTACAGGTGTACCCTTTAAAACCTCTGCTTTTCAATCTTAAAAAAGAAACAAATGAACTGCATCTGTGAGGGCTTGCCTCATGCATATTTGATCACCTCCTGAAAGTTGGCAAAATGTTGACTTTAAAAAAAATTAAAAAGAGGACAACAAGGACATCCCGGAGGTGTGGTGGGGGGGGGGATGAGTGCAGTGGGCAGGACGGAAGGAAGAACGAAAGGACAGTTGGCCTGGGCCCCGGCCTGGCATGTCTTAACCTCCTCTGACAGGCCCACCCCCCCCATGCTCTGACAGACACACGGCGGCGGTACACGAACAGCTCTGGTAATTGATGCGGCCCGTATGAATTATGCAATTATATTTAGATCCCTATCAGGAGGGACTGATATAGGCCCGGGACATGAATTAAGGAGATGAATCCTATTTAGGTTGGTTTAAGTTGGAGATTTACATCTTGTGGGCATCAGGCATGGCACCCCGAAGGGGGCTGGGTTTAGTCACCCAGGGGATGGGGGGGGATGGGGGGACGGACACATGCCAGTGCATCAAATTAGCGGGGCCAACCATGCACGCCCAGATATGCTCAGGGCATCAGTCTCGGAATTACCAAGCAGTACACCCCGCTGTACACACACACACACACACACACACACACATACACTCACTCATATGATTGCGCACACACCCATGCAAACACAGACACACATGCACATGCATGCTCACACACACACACACACACACAAACACAAACACATACACATACATACACACACACACATATACACTCACTCATATGATCACACACACACATACAAACACAGACACACATGCACATGCATGCGCGCACACACACACACACACACGCACACAGTGCATTGCTGTGGGTCAGTGGCTGGCTTCAGTCTCTGAAAGTAGTTTGTAGTTCTACTCTTCTTCTCCTTTAAAGTTATACCCACACTGAAAAAACACTATTGTCAAATTGTGCATTTACTCTATATTTTCCCATATATTGATTCTGACGTACTGTATGGTGGAGAACATTAAAGAATGAAAACATTGAAAATGTAGACACTGCTTTAACTTGTATTGTGATCATTATGTAAAGAGGTTTTTGTGGGGCAGTTTTTGTTTAAACACTACATAACTGTAAAACAGTGTTTCTCAAAGTGCGGTCCACGGACCACTGGTGGCCTGCAAGAAATCCCAAGTGGTCTGCAAGCAGTTGTGTTAAAATGTTTTTTAAGCTACCTATGCTATGCACAGTGTGTTTAAATGACACATATATATTATCTTAGCACTATTCCCTAGTTAGGGCTGAAATTCTGCCCCAATTCATGCATTTGCAGTATATAGCCCTGTTAACCTCAGCTGGGGGGCAGTGGTCCTTGAGTTTTTTAAGGGGGTGAAGTGAGAAGTGAGAAACACTGTTGTAAAAAGAAATCATGATTTGTTACTCATGGAGATCGTAAAACGTGACCACAGGTGTTGAAATTTACAGCAGTTGTGGTGGCCACTCCTCCCTAGTGTTGGTGTTACAAACATACAATGTCAACACCAATACTAGTGTGGTGTGAGTGAAACACCTTTAGAGTCAGGGCCATATATAGGCAAGGTTTTAAAACTACTGGGACCTGTGTTGCGTGCAGCAAAAAAAGAAAATCTTTAAATGAGTAGAGGTGGATTACACATTACACAACAGATCTATTGCTATTGCTTTGGTTTATCAAATGAATTGTTTTTCAAATTACAAACAAGGTACAACTGTGCTGCTTTGAAAATGTACATTTTAACAGCTTTATGAAAGTGCGCTGAGTCGCACAGAAGACACAGTATTCATTTTTAACAGAATTAACAATGCACTTTTCACAGAGACATTTTTAATGTAAATCTTATCTTATCTTTCACTATCTAGTGTATATTAGTTTACAAATTTTTTTTCAGCGCTTAAAAGTTACCGAAGTCCAGACCTCGATACACTACGGCCATCTTTAGAGTGCTGTATAGTGTTGGTGTAATGTTGATATTTAACAATGTGGAGTGTAAAATCAACATCATTGCATGGTTAGCTTTTTTTTAAGTATATTTTTATTGTGATAGTACAGTGAAGAGCAGGACTGGAAGTGAGTGGGAGAGAGATGGGGTAGGGTTGGGGAATGACCCAGGCTGGATTCAAACCTGGGTCCCCATCGGCACTTGCCCATTCATGGTACCAGTGCACTACGCACTGCACCACAGCACCCCCATGGTTAGCTTTTTAACCCTGAGCAATTTGCAGAGCACACTAATCTAAATGACATCACAACGATACATTCGACTGGTGGACTTTTGATTGGTGTCATATTCACCAGGACCAAAACTTTGCAGAGAAACTTCAGTATTTCAGTTTGAAAAAGCTTTTTAGCAGTGAAGTACGTATGCAGGTTATTCTCTGTTCCCAGTCTGTCCTTTTTTCTCACAAATTCCAGTGCAGCACTGGACACACTTGATCACAGCGTTTTCATAAATCGTCCAGAAAACTCTGAGAGCGCTCTAATGTGCTTCAGAACATCTATTACGGAGAGACAATTTTATGTTTGTCTCGCAGACCATGCATTCAAGAAATATGACATATCTTCTTGTGTTGCACAAGGAAACTGTCTCGGTCCCCTTCTCTTTTCGTTATGCATGCCACCACTGGGTAATATTATCTGGGAACAAAAGGCTGACTTTCACAGCTACGCTGATGATGCACAATTCGACATCTCCATCCAGCCAAATGACATCACTGTATTAGGGAAAGACATAAAAATTATCCAAGTTGACCCAAAAAACTAAAACAGATGGACTCATCAGAATAACATTGATGTAATGATTCTGGGTGTAATTTTAAACCCTGACTTAGGTTTCCCATCCCAAATAAGCAAGGTAACCAAAATTGCTTTCTCTCACCTAAGAAATATTGTCACGATTGACCTACCTTGAAGTCAACAGGATGCTGCAAAGCTTATTCTGGTTTTTATTTCGAGTAGACTGGATGGCTCTAATGATCTGTTTAGTGCTGTTCCAAATATTCAGCCAAGTAATTACAGCTAGTTCAGAATGTCACCGCCAGACTTTTAATAGAAACAAGTAACATATTATTTATCTCTTAGCTACAAAGTCCTTCTACTGTTGTAAAGGGTGTTAAAAGATTGGCAGCCTTTTCTTTCTCCCTTAGGTCCTACCATAAGGTCTTAGACACCCAAAGCATGCCTCAATAAAAGTGGGCTCGGTAGACATTTCTTAATGCCAGGTGAAATTTTAACTTTTTAACCAGGCTTTTAAACACCATTGCACTTCTTCTATTTGCCCTTTATTCATTTCTATTTAATAATTTCTACTTTTTATCAGCACGTATTTCATCCACTATATAACATTTGTTTTATTCCTCCCCCTTGTTGTTAGTTTGGGTGCTTTATCTTTTTTTACTGACAAATCGAATTACTCTAGTCTATTTACTGATTTTATATTTTCAATTTCATTTTGCTTTAGTTTCATTAGCGAATTAGTTTTCATCTAATTATGCTGGTGTTGAGCTTTGTGTCAAATTGTAAAAGTACTTTGAGTCACATTTTTTTAAAGAAAAAATCCTTATATATTATATTATATTATATTATATTATATTATATTATATTATATTAGATTACATTAGATTACATTAGATTAGAGTATACAGGGTTGGCAATGAAAGTGTAAAACAACATCAACATTGCAATAAAATATATTCGAGTCTCTACAATAATCTAGCACATATCTGTGAAATCCAGAAGACATAATGTCCAACTGGCAAGCTGGAAGACTAGGGGGAAAAGGCCATCTCCCAAAGACCTCTATTTTCAGGATCTTATGGCTTTTTGTCTGCTATTCCCTTGCACCTTTACAGGTGCCATCAAAGGTTGGACATGGCAGCACTTGGCATTATTCTCCCACTTCCTGACAGGCAATGTCTCATCACCTCTGGCTCTGTGCCCCTCTGCCCTGCCAGTCAAAGCTCACACAATAGCAGCGCTGATGGCATCTGCAAACACACAGCTCAGGTAGGAGAGGATGGGGAAGGACCTGTGTGTGGTCAAACCTGCTGTCCCTTCTCGCTAAGAGCTGAAGGGAGAGCAAGGTCACAGAAACTTTGGTGTTGGGAAACCTATTGGCTTTTTTGTACTCCTTAACTTTTAACTGTGGGGCATGCCCTCTCTCTCTCTCTCTTGCTCTCTCTTGGTCTCTCTCTCTCTATCTCTCTCTCTTTCTTTCTCTCTTCCTCTCTCTCTCCGTCTCTGTCACTCTCTCTCTATCTTTCTCTTCCCCTGTCACACACACATTTGATACACATGACCACATGTACACACACACAGGTGCCATGCATAATTTAAAGTGTCTATTACCATTCTAAGGTCAGAGGAGTATCCCGTACAAACATTTCATTGTCTGGGGACAGACCTTTAAAGTAGTGTGTCATACACCTCGACAGATTCCATGCCACCCGATACTGGCTGTCAGCATTCGTCAAAAGATGAACATTTGGTCAACATGCCATGGGTTCATATGGTGACACGACAGTGGCTTCATTTGTCAAAACATATCAGGCTAGACGTAACAACTCACTCAAGACTGTAAACTGTGAGAAAGCTTGACAGTAAGTAGTTAGAACCACGAGGATGGATAACAGTTGCTCAGTCCATGATGATTCTTCTGGTGTGAAACTAGTTGCAGACAAATGTGGGTGTTTGTGACAAAAAAGTCTCTCATGGTATTTTCACATTACACAGTCAGAAACTTTGACTTTTTTACTGTTAGATTTCATCAGTGCTCTCTGTCTCTCTCTGTTCGAGTCTGATAATAATATATAAAAAAAAAACACCATCTAAAATGCGAATTTGAATGCGTCACCCCGTTCACCGCTTTGCCCGGCATTAGCCATGCGGATACTGGACGTCTTCATAAAAGCACTTATCTCATCAAGAACAAAATGATAATGTATGAAATACTAATTACAGTATTATGAAGATGGCTGAGCCCTCCGAATGACATTTCATCTCGGTGGAGAATGCTAATATGCTCCTTTCATTTTTAGAGGCACAGTCTGTGCATCCGGATGGGGGAAAAGTCATTTTGTCAGAGGTAATATCAGCAGTATATTCAGGTTTTTTAATTTACTGTTCTGCCCTGCACCTTCACCAAGCACGGGAGAAAATGGCTTATGAATGGATATATGAGCACGACTAATCATCTTATTTGCATGGCGAACGGGCACCGAGCATATTGCAAGTCTTCAGACAGAAGGGGCTCAGCTAACTCCTGAGTGTGTGCGTGTGTGACGGAGTGACTAGATGACTGAATGACGGTCTCTTGGGGTCAAGATGAACCACGCTGGGGTTTATTCCACCTCCGCCGTGATAATACTGCCAAGTGAAAGAGAGAAGAAGAAGAAGAGCAGAACAAGAGCCAGAGGAATTACAATATTTAAATTGAGTGGATGAATTTATTACAGCTAGGGGAGGAATGTATTTACAGTAGTGTTCAGAAATTGCTGGATACATACAGTACACTATACTATATATGCAAACTGTATTAAGATAAGATAACACTTTATTGTCTCACAACAAAGTTGGTTGTAATTGTAGTTAAGATGGCTCAGTCCAAGGAGAAAGAAAAATAAAATAAATATATTTAAAAGAAGTAGATTAAGCTGGGGGAATTTGGTCTAAAAGAAACCAGAGCAAGGTGGAACACTGAATGGTATTCAGTTTTTTTAATGGTCAGCAGTTGCAGAACATACCATTACACAATGTTTGTAACAGGCTACCCTACTAGGTTTTATTGACCAAAAGATCTGTCCACCTGTTAGTGCAGGATTGTGAGTTAGGCCTACATACATTCATGATATTGCAGTAATTTGTGCTGGTACGTGAGAACAGGTTGTCCCTATGAAACTTATCTTCACGTTTGTGAATTTCTTATCATTTTGCTGAAAATATGTGTATTATTAATGCTGGTAATCAAATGACGATGAACAATGAGATAATTCCAGGCCAGACTTGGGTTGGAGGTAATCACCTGCATGGTCGAGAGCAGTACATGTCCTCAAATTACTTCATCACCCACAAAGGCATGGAGAGAATTTCATACAACTAGTGTGTGTGTGTGTGTGTGTGAGAGAGAGACAGAGAGTGTGTGTGTGTGTGCACGTGTGTGAATATGAGTGTGTGTATGAGGAGCTGAGGGCGATTTTGCTTGTTATTCACCACTGCTGCAGTTAGCAGTAACATCAGCCTTTGCAGTGTGGCAGATGCAGCTGCTTCATTACTTTACAGGGAGTCCGGTGGGGCCGACTCCAGCGAGCAGGAGAGCTTTTAATCTTATTCAGGTGACACTGCACCAGCCGCCTCGCTGTGACCTGCAGAGACGGGGACGAGGCCAGCGGAAAAGTCTCCTATGCTAATTCCCATCAGTAGCCCATAATGCGGCGACACAGCACCATGGCCAGAAGGGTGACAGGAGAGGTTAATGGCCACTGCACCGACAATTCACTCAATTCGCACAATCCACTAAAAAAAAAATCGAAGGACACCTCTATGATGCAATGGGTGAGGGATTTGTCCAGATTTGCATCATTACCAATCATTACATTCAATCTCTCATTATTCACAGAAATTTGGCAAGATGAGGCGTGGAAGGCGAGCTAATTTATCTATTTCACAAACAGACATACCGCTGTTTATGTTTATTTCTGTTTTTCACATGTTAACAGAAATTGCCATTTTCTCCTTTCATCTTTTGTTCTCTTGCTGCTTTTGCCGCAGAAGAAAAAACATAGCAGGGTTTATGACACGTGTGGTGCATGTGGCTGTGAGGTCCATCTGTACAACTCTACCAATCCTATACAGTACATCCCAGACAGTTGTATATTGCAGTCAAGCAGCAACAATGAAGCCCAAACTGAACATGCTAAAGTTGCAATACCTCACATGTCCATTGGGGGCTGGCTGCAGAAGTGAGCTACTTCCCATAGACCCCAACATGTTTAAAAAAACCATTTTCACAGCAAAAATAAACATATGTACAACTTGGTTCAACAACAGGGTTTTTTGTGTTTCGGTAGTTTTGCCGTTCCGCGATAACTTTGAGGAGGTGATTTTTTCTAGAATCCGTTAGTTTAATCCCCAGATAATTTACATTGACATCACAGTAATAGAATGCATTGGCAAACATAGCCATGCCCAGATCCTTTAATGTAAACCTCATCCGGTCTGTAAGAAAAGTCTGTGTAGGACGTCACCGAGGGTTTGTCTAGTTCTCTCATACACAGTCTGTGATTGCAGTTGGCACGGTGACAATAGCGCCTTTGCCAACTTAAGAGAAAATGATGAGAGTATATGTGATGTTATCAGGATTTGAATGTCTAAAATTACTGAATGCGCAGGGAGCGATTACATTTCTCATGCCGACGGCCTAGAAGCTGACTCTAGCTCTTTTAATTGCATTTTCTTTTTTCCGCTCTTTGCTGCCCCTCCTCTCTGTTCGAGCTATTTATCTCAGTTTGCCGAGCTCATGAACAAAGACCTGCTCCCCAGGAGTATTCAGATCTGAGTGTTTTATTGTTTCAGGGAGCATAATTAAAAGGAGATTTTATCTGTTCTCAGTCTTTGCTAAACAAAGTGAGTCCAGGCGTGGACGAGGGTTTTCAGATCACTGGCCATGGCTGTATTAGACTGTCTCGTCCTTCTCTGTGGTACTGAGCTTTTTAAAGTCACAGTGATGGGCATTGCACATGTGTTATGAAGTCAAGCTCAGCTGCTTGAACTTGAATATGTTGCACACTTGCCTTCCATAAGCAGGTAAATGATAAAGGTAATAACTATGTTATTGACCACATTGATTGCTTTTGTGCAGGACAGTTATAGATAAACTAATAGTGAAACAGTTAGAGTGAACAGATAATACAATGAACAAAGCAATGGTGCCTCAGTGATGTGTCCTCCTCCTGTTTGAAAGTGATTCTCATTTATCATTGTGCTCAGACAGCAGCACACACAACGAAATTCAACCTCTGCAAATAACCCATCACACGTGTGACCAGGGGGCCAGCCATGACAACACCACCTGGGGAGAAGAGTGTGGTAACCGCTGGTCATTCACTCCCCCCACACCCACCTGTCGATGTGGGGACTTGAACCTGTGACCCTTTGGCTGCAAGTCTGACTCTAGCTCATGACTGCCCCTCAGCTGTTGCACTGTAGTTTCTAAACCTCTTTTTCACCTACCATGTTGGATCTCTTGCGAGACCTCTTGCGACATTAAAAGAATCAAGTTAAATCATATTAATCTGATTTCCAACATAATTTCATTCTATTTTTATAAAATGAACTAAAAATAAAATAAAACACAACTGCATATTTACTCATTAAACAACTAAATTGACATCAAAGTGTCTTGGATTCTAGGAGGCCGTGGTCTGTAATTTCTGGGACAAGTACCATTGTAAACAAATCCAAAAAAACTTCTCTGCCTTTGTTAAAAGACTAGGAATGAACACAGCATTACACTGAGATGTGGAGAGGTCAGCTGTGAGAGACAACAATGTAAGATCCTGAAATATCTGGCAGTTCTTGAACTTTTGAAGGCACAGAACCTTTTAATCTACTTGTCATCCTCTGTCGAGGACTTCAAATCTTCAAACAGAAATTACTCCCTCATTAAACTTTAACCAACAGCCAGGGCAGATGTCATTTGTTCTTCTGGCTGTGACACTGTTCAGAACCATCCCTCATTGAAAAAATCTGCGCATTTGGTGGATGACTTCTGCTGCTTTCTCAGTGGCTGCACATATAGAAAGTATAAAAATACATGTTTCTATCTCCATATACCATATAATGCTTGATGTTGGTGTTTTTATTTCCCAGTAGTGCTATGTGAAATGCAATCATATCTTGCCTGTGTACTGGGTGACATATAAAGGTTTGTGGTTGTTTTATGTTGTATGAGATATGACACTAAGGCAAATTTCCCAGTTGAAACAAAAAAGTATACCTTACCTTACCTTTCTTTACCTTACCTTACCTTACCTTATATTACCTTATTTTAACAGCTTAAAGCTATGTAGAAGGCAGAGCATACACACACACACACACACACACACACACACACACACACACACACACACACACACACACACACACACACACACACACACACACACGTGCACATGCACTCACACACGCTTCTCACTTACACCATCCAGTCTGACAGTTTGCAATGGTGTTTCTTCCATTGTGATGGTAATGATAGGTATCGGTAGGTAGGTAGTGAATGCTTCCTTTCTCTACGCCTCCTTTGTGTCCAACCCCATATCTAAAGACAGGTGCCTGGGACTAGGTGGTGCATCTAAGCCCAGACCTCCTGCCCACCAACGTGAATTAGGGGTCACACACACCAGGGACCATTCCCAAACACAACACACTGGCAACACAGTGATAATATCAGTCTTTCCTCAAGACGAAGGTGGCTGTTGTGGTGGGGGAAAAAAAAAAGGGAAAATGACGAAACTCTAAGGCATATAATGTTACCCACGGTGAGCATCCTGACAGAGTATTTGTAATTATACTCCTTGAAATGGTCCCATAAATTTAGGTTTGCACGGGATCAAAGACACAAATTTAAACAGGCTGATAAGCACTTGGTGTGATGGGGAAATCAACAGGGGTGCAGTTCCCAGGGAACACAGGGGTGCGCTAACACAGTTGTCTCTATCCATCACTCACGTGGAGCGGCTGGGCTCTGCCTGTAATGAAAACGTAACTGGATGCACAAGTCAATCAGTCGGCACAGTATGGGTAAGGAGACAGGGGGGGGGGGGGGAAACATCCAGTGGCTGTTTAGCAAAGCTTCTGAAAGCAGACATCCTTCAGCCGTGGCAGTTAGAAGCTGGCCATTTGTTCCTGGCCCTGACAATCATGAATCATTCAGCCGGCCATCTTGTCTTGTCTCACCCTGTTTCATCATTCATGCTGGTCAATCTCAGTAGTATCAGGAGGAATAGTATTTCATATATAATACAAGAATTGGTAACACTTTATAATACTGACTCCTTGTTAAGCATTAGTTATGCATTTGTTAAGCATTACTCAAACCTTAGGTAACCCTTTGTAAAGCATTTGTTAACCATTATCTCTTTATTATTTCCCATTACTTGACCATTAACATATACTGTTTGTTAATGGTTTGTTTATGGTTAGCACACGTTTTGCAAAACAGTAACAAAGCCTTGGTAAAACCTTAGAAAACCCTTTCTTACTGATGTGTTAACCCATTAACTCTTTCTTATGTAACATAACTTAATCATTAGTAAGTAGTGTTAGTTAATAACGTGTGTCTCCAATTTCTTAATCATTTGTTAATTATGTGTCATCATTACTTAAGTGTATATGTTAATGGTTTGTGTGTGGTAACTGTGACATGACATTAGTATGGTAGAGGCTTATGCAACTGCCTCTCAAAGATGTTTCAGGATATTTACTACTTTAAGGCATAATCACGTGAGCGAATTGTCTCAGCAATTCGGGGGCGGCTGTAAGAAAGACTGTGAGACTGCTGCTTAGCCACGCCCCCTAGCGTGCAGTTTACCGTTCAGTTTCAACCATTCAGTTTTCAGTTCAGCTCGACAGGCAGCACAGAGCACCTGGTCAGCTAGGTTACAGTATTAAGATTATGACATATGAGGAGTTGTGTGCGTGCTTTCTGACCAAGTAAGTGTTATGTGTACAAGATAGTAAGTAATTATCAGAGTTTGGGTGTCTAGGTTGCATTGTTAATGTTACTATTATTAGAGTAGTTAGCTATTTCCGATTAGCAATGCTAAGCGGAAAACTAGCATTGGATTGGTTTGCATAGGAAATCTGCTAGTCATGCTAGTTAAGCTATGTTCCAGTATTTGAGGTAATGCTAAGAAGATAATTATTATACTCTGGTGATTTTGTTACTGTTCAGCTACATCTTTATGTAAGATTATTTCAGTTAAGGTGTACCTTCAGTCAATGTATGTTTTATGTTAGTTATTGTAATTCAGTATGTTGATTAGCCTTATTCTGTGTTGTTTACAGACCACACATAACCAAAGGCTCTGTCACATGTCATTTTGAAGTGTAAAGTTTAATAAAGACTGAAATGATACAACTGCTTCATGGTGTTCTAACAGAGAGGGCTTTTTGCACATCAGTAAGGGTTAACAAATCATTTGTTAATGTATGAACACGCTTCACTTTAGAATAGCCCCCCAGATTTACTTTGTTAATGAGATGTAACTCCTTAACTACACATGAGTTATGCTTAACAAGTCATTTGTTAATGTATGAACAGGTTTCACTTTAGAATAGCCCCCCCAGATTTACTTTGTTAATGAGATGTAACTCCTTAACTACACATGAGTTATGCTTAACAAGTCATTTGTTAATGTATGAACAGGTTTCACTTTAGAATAGCCCCCCCAGATTTACTTTGTTAATGAGATGTAACTCCTTAACTACACATGAGTTATGCTTAACAAGTCATTTGTTAATGTATGAACAGGTTTCACTTTAGAATAGCCCCCCCAGATTTACTTTGGTAATAAGTTACAACTCATTAGTTACACGTGATTATGCCTTAACAAAGCAGTAGTAAATATCCTGAAACATCTTTGAGAGGCAGTTGCATAAGCCTCTACCTAATGTCATGTCACAGTTACCACACACAAACCATTAACATATACACTTAAGTAATGATGACAAATAATTAACAAATGATTAAGAAATTGGAGACACACGTTATTAACTAACACTACTTACTAATGATTAAGTTATGTTACATAAGAAAGAGTTAATGGGTTAACACATCAGTAAGAAAGGGTTTTCTAAGGTTTTACCAAGGCTTTGTTACTGTTTTGCAAAATGTGTGCTAACCATAAACAAACCATTAACAAACAGTATATGTTAATGGTCAAGTAATGGGAAATAATAAAGAGATAATGGTTAACAAATGCTTAACAAAGGGTTACCTAAGGTTTGAGTAATGCTTAACAAATGCATAACTAATGCTTAACAAGGAGTCAGTATTATAAAGTGTTACCCAAGAATTTATTTAATTAAGCTTTTATTTGTCCAT
>CM059279.1:3914265-3921765 GCA_030347295.1 Setipinna tenuifilis
TTTAAGCAGCTGCTTTGTTCATTATGACGGATGCGAGCCTGTAGCCCGAGGGCACCTTGAATTGCACCCCCTGCCCCCCCCCCCCCCTCTCTCTCTTTCCCTGTTCACATCGAACAGTGAGTCAGCTCCTCTCTATTCCTCCGAGTGAATGGACCACAGCAAGGCAGAGAGATGGAAACTTCCCTTCAAGCGTGGCGGCTGTGTGGTGCAGGGGCACACTGTCAGCGCTCCTTACTTCTGCAGGACCTCGGGCACATATCGGCTTAGGGTGAGAGATTGAGGCAAAAGAGAGAGGGAAACAGAAATGGAGAGAAAGACTGAGTTATAGGATGGAGAAAGGGAGAGAGAGACAGAGAAAGACTGGAGAGAACATGAGAGAGAGAGAGAGAGAGAGAGAGAGAGAAATAGGAGACACCAACCCAGAGAGAGAGAAAGAGAGAGTGAAGAAGGAAAAATAGTTAAAGTCCTCTGAGCTTCTCAAAACGCAACAGGAGATAATTCTCGGCTTGCTGTGTTTAGCAGTGGGAGGATGTTGCC
The DNA here is from genome assembly GCA_030347295.1 of Setipinna tenuifilis. NCBI lineage: Eukaryota > Metazoa > Chordata > Actinopteri > Clupeiformes > Engraulidae > Setipinna > Setipinna tenuifilis. The sequence continues at coordinate 3,914,803 of CM059279.1, forward strand.
TGAATTTACAGCTCACTGGCTCTCAGCTACAGCAGCTAAGGCTTCTGTCAGTACATTACATTACTGACCTCTCTACAGGTGTAGGTTTGAGAGAGTGCGCACATTTGTGTGAATGAATCTGACACGTTTGGCTGGGCAACTTGTCGAGTGGGGCTAAATTGCACAAGCTCAGTGGAGGACAATTAGGGTTAGGAGTAGGGTTTGTTAGATAGTCCAGTCGTGCTGTAATGAATTCGGCTATGGGTTTCTCATCTCAACCAAGCAGCTCAGCTGAACATAACACTGGTCTGACAGTGTGTGAGGAGCAGAAATGTGATTCCTCCTGGTACACACATTATTACAGTGAGGAGCACAGCACATCAAGGCTCTGGTGTTTTTTAATGAGGGAATAATTGAACGTGTTGACAGAAGGCGCTGCACACACCTATCCTTGGAGTCTCATCATCAGAATCCTTGGAATTTCAAAGTTCCCTTGCACTCACGCACACACACACACACACCTGAGAAATACATGCAGTACAAAATGCCTGTGTGTTGACAGTGGTGATAGTGCTTAGTGATAGTAATTTTTTTTAAGTTATGTTTTGCTTAGCACACTCTGGTAACTACCAGAAAGAAAATGCTTTCGTATTTGGATGTTATTGTTTCATTTTAATTTAATGTTTAATTTAATGGTGACTTCTGCACCAGTTGTTTAATATAGGCCACAACAAACAGCAACAATATGTGAGCTGTGTGTGCATCTACAAGGCAGCATAGGCAGTCAGCCTCAATGGAGAGCTGCTATATGTAAAGCTGCTATGTTAAGGCTTTTGTAATACCTTAATACCTTCTGTTCTGTTCAATCTGATTTCCACACACTCGAAATAACTGTTCCATGAAGTTTCCTGATTCACCAACAGCCATACACAACCTAACCAAATGGTTTCTTCAGTCACAAGTAGGCCTAAAGTTAAGCAGTAAAATATTCTAAAGAATACTGCTTAACACAGCGTATAGCATTAGATCACCAGTGAGGATGTGTTACACTTTAATGTCAATCTTTGTAACACTAAATCAATCCTCCCTCTTAATCATCAACCATGACTTGGATTTTTGGTGTCTACTTAAAAAGCTAAAACTGAAACCTGTGCCGGTGTTCTGTCGAAATGGGCTACTTGTTGGGTTGGGCTACCACACAAGCAGCGTCGGGGGGAAATTAGGGTCAGGGTAAGGGTTACTAGCAGAGTTAGTTACATAACTTCAAGATTCTCCTCATCACCTTCAAAGCCCTCAATACCCCCCCATTACCTCACCAATCTCCTACACCGCAGTTTGTACTGTCCTTATGTTTTTTCCCCTTGTAAAGCGTCTTTGAGTGACATGAAAAGCGCTATATAAAACCTATGTATTATTAGTTAGATAGTAGTGTTCTATAGAATTCAGTTTCAGGTAGCTCATCTCGACAAAGCAGCTCAGCTGAACAGAATAGCGGTGTTGTTGGTCCTTGTTTTCGTCTGTGTCAAAAGGTGTGGCTGCCAGTGTTGTTGTGCAACCACACACACACACACACACACACACACACACACACACACACACAGACACTCGTAGTAGCTGCTGGTGATTAAGCCAGTGCTGACTCGTAACTAAGTCCTAATGAACAGAGATGCTCCAGCACATGCAGCAAGCATTAACTCTGGGGTTATTTTTGACATCCACCACCACAAAGTCACACACAGTTACATAAAATGCGACTCGTTTAAGTGACAGTAATTGGAAGTGCTTGGAGCCACATATAGTAGCAGTGTGGCAAAAAAGACCAGTCCATCGTCACACTTCTCTCTCTCTCTCTCTCTCTCTCTCTCTCTCTCTCATTCGGCAGCCTCACATAGCAACTGTATCTATAGCATATGATTATTTTAGGGCCACCAACTTAGATTTTTTTGCCATACAACATACTGTTTTCCTAAATTCGCTTCTTTTTTCTCTTTCTTACTACAGAAGGCATTAGAGAAGAAATACATATTGGCATTAGAAATATTTTGAGGCTATACAAATTGTTGCATGTGTTACCATAATGCTGATATCTGTGGATGATTCTGTTGGCAGGTGTAAATTCAGAACGACGTGAACCTAAGAATTACAGTAAGCTGAAAGTGTTTTTTGAAACACGGCACTGCAGTACAGGGCATGTGTTTGCATTTAGTGCTACACACTTTCGTTGGAATCAATTCAAATTCGTTACCATTAAATTTATTGAGGGCAAGAGCACTTGAAGGAATCGAGCAAGATGCCACATACAATTCATGCTATTGACTGCGAAAACACTCACAATCCTCTCCAGCACTAACACTTACAATCCCACCACTCTCTCTATGGTCACACACATATACACACACATACACATCAGAAAAACCCCTCCACATACACATACACACACACATACACATCAGAAAAACCCCTCCACATACACATACACACACACAGACACACAAACACACACACACACACACACACAAACACACAAACAATCTTTGGTAATCTCACAATCTTTTCTCTCTTTAGCCTACACAAAGGGCTGCAGGGGGAGCTGCAATGAATCTTTGATTATGTCAGGCCAGCAACACCCTGAGATTTGCTGCAGACGTCAGTTTCTTGACGTTTACTAGATGGAGGATTTTCTGATCTGTCATGCGATAGCCGCTGCCCGAGATGGAGGGCTGGTGGGGTGGCGCTGCTTCTCAGCCATCACTCGCCGCTCTCCCGTTCTCTCGCTTCTCACTTCTCACTTCACCCGAACCCTAAGTCTCCCTTCACAACCCCAGGAGGACGAGGAGAGAGAGAGAGAGAGAGAGAGAGAGAGAGAGAGACAGAGACAGAGACAGAGACAGAGAGACAGAAAGACAGAGAGAGAAAGAGAAATCCCTGACACAACCCACAGTTTATTGCATACAGTGGCAAGTACTGCACACATATGAGATACAGCCCCGATTATGCCAAAAAGACAAGGGGCCAGGCTCTTCCCAGAGTGAACCGCTGGCTCAGTTCTGTATGGTCTGAAGCGATGGGTCAGGATTTACAGTAAATCTAGCTCCAGAGTCCATCATGGCTGCCTGGGTTAGCACCTCTGTTTGCACTTCCTCTTTGGCTTTTACACCTACTTTCACACTTCCTCTGTGTCTGCTGGAGCACTGCAGTTTCATCATGTTGCCTTTTGTGCATGTTTGTGTTGGTAAACAACCCCTCCTGAGGAATTGATTTGAGCTTCAAAAGACCTGTCCTAGGCATGACAATACCTGATGGCTATGATTTCAAAATCAATACCTGCTTTCAAGGATGACAGTGGGTGCATATCAACATCGGGTGGAAAATGCCACTGATACTTCCTCATTCCTAATGATTCACTTGAAACTGACAATAACATCAAACGAGAACTCAGAAAACAGCACCAGTGTGGGAATCCTCTGCCATTCTTCACTTCGAGGGAAATAGCAGTTTTGTTTACTGTAAATATATGATGAGGTCTTCAATGCAGCATTTTGGTTCTCAGTGACAGTTTTTTTAGAATGTCCATGCAAAAATTCATGTGTTGCTTTAAGATTTTGGGTAGACATATATGTGTGTGCGCACGTGTGTGTGTGCATGTGTGTGTGTGTGTGTGTGTGTGTTTCACTATCACACAGTGGTAGCTGTCTGTTCTTATCTCTGTCGTTTGCATGATGGGAATCACTGAGAGATTGGAAGGAAAAGGGGGCTCTTACTTGAAGCATACTCCCACCTTTCTCACTCCCTTCTCGATTCCCTCTCTTTCTTTCTCTCTCTCTCTCTCTCCTTTCCTTCTTGCCTCATTCTCCAGTACACTGCCAGTCTCCTACATGCTCTCCAACTTTCGCAAGGGAAGAACTTTCTTTATCAGTGACCTTACTAAAGACCTGTTTCAATTCCTCATCCTTTCCATCACTCTTCCTGCTTTCAGTCTTTGTCCTGTTTAACAGATGCCTCTGACTCTGTCAATCCATCCTCTCTGGCATTCTCTTTCTCTCTCTCTCTCTTTCTGTCTTTCTCCCTCACTTTCTCTCCCTCTTACACACACACACACACACACACACACACACACACACACACACACACACTTCCTTTCTTTTTTCTCTCCCTTCTCTATGTTTCTCTTACCCCATCTTACCCAATCTCTCTTTGTCTTTCTCTCTCTCTCTCTCTCTCTCCCTGTCTCTCTGTCCCTTTCCTTTGTTCCTGCCACCCTTCTCTTTTTCTTCCTCTTTCTTTGCCTCGCCACCCCTCTACCTCCACCCCCCACCTCTCCCGCTCAGGTTTTTCTTTTTAAGTGGTGCAGTGTTGAGCCCCATGCCTCCAAAATCAGGTGGGGGAGTTGCAGGATCAGTAGCAGGGGAGTCTGCTTCACTCCAACCGAGAGCCAGTGTGCCATTAAACACTCCCTCGTAAATCTCCCTCTTCATCTCTACACTTGCCGTGTTACTCTCCCCATTCCCCTCTCACTCTCACTCTCCATCTTAGTGCCCCTTTCCTCTCTTTCTCTCCATCCCTCTGTCTCCCAATCTCTCTCTCCCCATCTCTCTCTCTCTCTCTCTCTCTCTCTCTCTCTCTCTCTATCCATACTCACTCTCACTCCCAGGCTCTCTATCCCTCCCTCTCTCCACCCCCCCGTCTGCATCCCTCTCTGTCTTTCATCCCCTCTTGCTCTCATTCCCTATCACACTCTCTCGCCATCTCTCCATCCCTCTTTTTCATCCCTTTCTCTCTTCCTATTCCCTGTCCCCCCCCCCCCCCCCCCCTCCCGCCCCCATCCCATCTCACGGCCTCCATTCCTCTCTCTGGTCTCCACTGCTTCTCTCTCCATCATGTTCCCTTGCATCACTGCTACTTTTTTTAAAAGATGAGGTAAATCATCAAAGCACAGGCAAATGGTCTCTGGGGGATTCTTAGCAGTAAGTGAAACATACACTGATGTAATAAGGGGGGCATGTTATAATTTAATATTTATATTGTGTAAAACAAATGTTTACCCCACCAAGATGTTGTGACTAATTTGGCGTAACATTTGTCCTTGGTTTGGGCCTGAAAAGAAATTAAATGGAAAAAGGACACTATTTTTTAATTCACATGAATATTATGCTATTATGAAAGGGCTTTGCAAATTGCTTCCATCCTCAGCAACAATTGGAATGTAGATTGTAATGGGGGGAAAAGTGGTGCATTGACCAAATGTTTGCTTCCTTGAGGTGTAGACTCTGCTGTTTAAAACAATTGGATCACAAGTGAAACACTAATATCTGGTTGTGACGTATGCAATTAGCCTGGGTATAAGCCTGCCTCTGCACTACAATTCAAATGTAGCACACAAAGTCAACATTATCACTGACAAACACTCCCCCTGTTTGCTGATTGGTCCAGTAAAGATTTGACTGGAGTCAACCATGTAATGGAAGCAAACCCAGACTACTACTGTAAGGGGGAAAATAATCAAGCAGAAGTGTGTAGACAGGCTTATAGCCAGGCTAGTGTTATTGTGCTGCCTTGTGATAATGTTCAGTTCAGTTCAGTTCATTTATTATACAGGAAAATTTAAAAGGTAACAAACAGTTACAGTTTAAAGGGCCTGACTCAGCTTAAGCTGATTTTCAGCAGGTTCCTGTTCTCCATGGCTCTTCAGCTAAGACAGGTACATATCATGGATGGCATGTAGATTGCATCTGTGGTAAAAAGGCTGCTGCATTAGCATGTAATTCTAAATGCGTTAGAGGGCCATGACAGGACACGGACGTGTGCCCTGATCTTTGAAGCACTTACTGCCTGTCACAGAAGAGCTCAGAATAGACATTTTCCATTGGTTGGAATGAAATGCCTTCAAAATGGTGGATGCAAATTAGCCGTCTTTCTAAATTGGCTCGCTTCTGACATCCCACTGGCAGTTCATTATGTGGAACGCATTGCATCTTGTATTAGAGTTTACTCCAATCATATTTGTAGGGGAATAAATTACACATTGGGGCGTGTAGTGACCAGACCACTTGTCATATACACCGGACTGAGAGCCTACGGTGTTATACTGGGCATGTGGATCTCTGTGATTTGAAACTTGATTGAAACTGTCCTTCCTGCTTGTTTTTTAATCTCCTTGCTCGCTGAACAGGTGGATTTGACACAAATTTCAATTAAACAGCATCGACTTGGACCGGAGCAGACACAAAAGCCATCTTTGGTCGCGCCATCTTCGCCTCACCGGTTACAGATGGGCCAGCCATATGCTCAGATAAACATAAAAGAAATTATTATAATGAGAGCACCGCTCAACCTGAATGGCCATTCTGCTCTGCCTGTCTGTTATTCCTCCATCAAGCTCCCCCCTTCATTGAGGAAGCAGTAGGGATAGTAGTATTGCCAGCAACCCTCACGACACAATACATATCACAATACAGGGCCCATGATATGATGCGTATCGCAATACTGTACATGTTGATTCTTAATAATGAACTTGTGGAACTGTTCATGGTCACACAACTTAACAATAGTTCAAATTAGTCCCACAAAAATCTTAAATACAAGCATTAATTTCATTTTATAATTCAATTTCAGTTGAACAAATTAATCACATTTGAAAGAAATTGATACACTTAATATGAACTTATGTGTTGACTGGTATGCTTTTGATTTTTAAAATGCTGTATTGATACGTTGATATGTTGAGTACAGCCCTACAAAACAGATAGGCGACTTTACACCTCACTTTTAGCACCTGCTGAATCTGGTCTGGTCTGGTCTGGTCTAGTCTGGTCTGTATCTCCTGAATCTCCTGAATCCTGGTTGTGGCACACCTCGTAAACACCACCACTTGCATCCATGTGCATGTCTTTGCCCCTCCACCTCCCCCGCCCCCAAAACTTCCATGCACCACTAAGCCGTCACTGTTTTTTTCATTTTTTTTACCCTGCAGAGTTTAGAAGGTGG
>CM059279.1:3924265-3966765 GCA_030347295.1 Setipinna tenuifilis
AAGGAAACATCTCTTGGGTATGACCCATCAGTGTCTTCCCCAGGCACGTTTCAGCATAGCAAGGCTTCACTTTAGTTTAAAATTTGTCTGGTAAACAATGTCACTCAGTAAGAGAGCTATTGCACATTTTGCCTTGAGCTTGCTAAGAGCCATTGCTAATTTAGTGCTATTACTTGTTTTGTTTCCTGGCGTTGTCAATAGGTATAATTACTTTGTTTTGTTAAATGGAGGGAGGACAACACAGTAATCATGGAAAATAATAAGACAGGAGAAAGCTTCAGTCGTAGCTTTTAAAATAATTGCTATGGAGGGGTTTGCAGTCATTGTTTTTTCTTAGTTTTTAGCAGATCACATGTATGCCTACCCTGTAATTCTTATCAATTCCACTGCATTCTATTGATTGAACATGAAACATTCTAAACCACAATTTAAGATTTGACACATGCATCAGAAGAAACCTGAAGGAAACCACCCCCCATCTCTCCCTCTCTTTATTTCATTCCCCATCGTATATCCCACACACTACACACTACAACCTCTCCACCTCATGTTCTGGTATGCCTCACCTTTTTCCCCTCTTCTGTCTCCCAACCCTTGTCCATCTTACACTGCAGGTCACTGCAGGCGGCATGCTAACTGCACCAGCAGCCGGTCTACTTCACCACTACATAAATCCTCCTTCCTCCTCCTCCTCCTCCTTCCTCTCCTCCTCCTCCTCCTCACCCTCGTGGTCAGAGATTCCCCTACAGCTGCCGTGACCTTTCTGGGCTGCTTTCCTTTCGATGTAGACCCATTTATCAGGCCGGCTCCCCTGCCTGGTGTAGCCCAGGTGCGCCTCCCCGAGCCGGGTCACGTGGCACGCCGGAGAGGCCCGACAGGTCAGCACCGCCAGACAGTGATGGAACTGGGGGAGGCCCTGGACCCCGAGTACCGCTCAGGATGTGGTTGTGGTGTGTGTGTGTGCTTGGGATATCATAGTTACAATTCTTCTAGCAAAACTTCATTCTCAACTTCATTCTCACTGAGTGGTTGTGGTAGGGTTAAAACAGGCAATGATATATAGAAAGAGAGAGAGAGAGAGTCCCCCTGTCACGTGCCAAATATTTTATTTCTATTTTAAAACCTTTTTAGTTGTTGGTAATCATTTTAAGGTACTATTAACCTAGCACAGCATCTCACTATACTTTGTATAGTGACAATAAAGACGTTTAAATCTACATTAATTCTACATTTCATGCACATTTTATATGAAAACCCACATGTTTATTTTAAATTGGAAAGAGTTAACAAATAAATGTGTCTCAGGGTTCAGTCATTTATTAGCATTGGGTACTGTTCATGACCTGACATCTACTTGCATACATTTGTAGATCAAGTAAATAAAAATGTCACTTTCCAGGACCAGACATAACTAAACCTTAAAGTTCTTGGCAAATTAGGACAATTTATGAAAGTCCAACTATCTGGATTGAATTGGTAGTGTAGGTAGCCTACTTGTCTCCTACATGCCTGACTGTTTTGAATCATCTGCACACAGAGGGACGGGTGCGGTTGGAGATAGGAAGAGAGAGTGTGCAAGGAGGCTACAAAGCTGCATGTCGCATGAAATAGGATTTTTCTGATTTAAATATTACTCTACATAGGAAATAATCGTGCTGCGGTCAGAAAGCTTTATGAGAGAGCGTAAAACAGAGTGTGCTTTTTGTTGCTCTGAAACACGAGTTTCAGATTTTGTGTCATCTGATCAGCTCCACGGATCGGCCTTCAGAGAGAGCGCAGCTCAGACTATTTGTAATGAATATTGGCCAATAGTTATCGGCCACTGATCGATCGGAGCATTTCTCTACTGTAAACTTTAATAAATGCAAGTACAGATCTAGGATGAGTTATCATCATCCGTACTCAGGGTTTTAACTGTGACCTCCATCAGGGAAAACGTAACTTGACTGTGTAAGCAGAAGAGTTGGGCAAAAGCAGAACAATACCTGCATATGTGGTCAGGGATTTTATTTTTTATTTCAGTACAGTATTTCGTCAAGTTGGTAATTTTAATTTAGTGTTAAAGCAAGAACATCAACACTAAATATGCTAGATTGCTGTTTGCATTTGTTTTTGTTAAATATGCAGAAACTATAAATAAATTGAATACATGTTCAGAAATTGTTCATGACACTTTTTTTTCGTTTACTTGAATGTTGGCGTGGCCCTTCTATGAGTTGACAATGTTATGCAGTAGCCCTTGTCCTATTTGAGTTTGAGACCCCTGCTATAGACCCATAACAAAGAGATGTACTTGTATGTATAGAGATGACAGGTAATAACAAATGAGACTATACAGTCTTTAAATTAGCCACCATTTGCTTCATATGTAACAAAGCAAACCTCAGACCCTAGTATGCCCAGGATGTGGTGTATGTGCCCGGGGTATCATTGTCAAAAGAAAACATGTTATTGATCTTACTCTAAGGCTGCTACTCTATAAGTGGTTGTAGTGATAGTGGGGAGGGCCTAAAACAGGCAATGATAGATAAGGCAAGAGAGAGACAGAGAAAGAGTGAGAGAGAGACACAGAAAAGAGACACCCATAAGACCCCATAGACCCACAAGAAAAAAGACATATGCCTGTATTTGCATATAAATATGATCCAGGAGACTAATAAAATCTTTCAATTAACTACATTTTTGACAAATGTCTGCTTAATCAACGTCTCATTTCATGTCTATGGACCCACGCATTTTGCAGGGAACATTACAAAGCGACTTTTATTTGTAACAGAGTTGGTGATGTGATGGTACACATTAATAACCCTGTTTGTCAGCATTGCTCATAAAAAAGTGAGAAAAAGTTGCTGATTTGCCTGTGAAACAACACAATTTAACTCCAATGCAGTGTAATCTTTTTTCTCTCTCTCACAAAGACCAGAAGCTGCAAGGATGCTAAAATATGCATGTGTGTGTCATCAATTACTTATTCACACTGCTGTATTCTAGTCAGATCGAACGCAGGAAGGGCAGTGACGGCAAGCAGACAAATGAGTGAAGTGATAAATCTAAGCATATGGTACACGTTGGGGGAAAAAAGTGTCATTTATTTTATCAAGGCCGTCAAGGGAGAGATTTCTATTTCTAACCGATGATGAGGAAACATACGCTAAGAAGTCGACCATCTCCAGTCAGATGCGGATGACAGTCTATTGTAAGGACATTATGCATGGATTAGTCATGCATCAGAGCTGTGTCCTTCAGAGCAGAGCTGCTGTTGCACTAATGGCAACCTGTTTTGGTTTTAATTACTATCTGGCTCTTGTACCTGCTCTACAGGGCCCTGAGAAGGACTTTGTAAAAAAAAAAAAAAAAAAAACTCCCTAAAGTTGTGTTGGCTGTTGTTCAGGTGTGGGAGTTACCAGTAATAAGTAATAGTCTACTTTGTCATTTACAGTGAATTGTCATTGCATTTTCTCCTCCTCTTTGTCTGAACACAAGCGTTCACACCACAGAACAGTACTTTCTCATTTTTTTGTGAATTTCTGGTTCATTTTTCCTCCTTTTTTTCTTCTAAGTACGAACGCTGCATGGTCTTTACAGTCTACCCAGCTGCCTTACTGAGCACACCCTCCAGCCAGCCATGAATCATGCTAGCTAATTAGTTACCTCAGTGACTAGCTGCCCCATCCCCAATTTATTCTGGTTTATCCATGTAGTGCATTGCTTTGATTCCCAACACATAGCTTCCATCTTTTGACCTACTTGTTGCCCTTGTCAGATTCAGAAGTTCCCTGGCACATCAAAAGTTCACTCCCCTGAGGAAGGCAAAGCTTTGGCACCCTCTCTGGAGCCTCTGACAGGCTTACATGGGATGCTGGCAGGCATGAAGACGGCCTGTTATGAGGATCATCTGAGCTGAGGCCTAGACATGGCCCGGCTATTTTTAATCTTTACAAGGATTCATACAATTTCTCCTTGTTTCCTAAAAACCCTTTCTTCACTGACCGAAAGGTTTTTCTCTTTTTTTTTTTTTTGTTAATTTCCGCTGGACAGGGTTTTGGTATCAGGAAAACAACAGAACATAACAAAATATGGTCCGCAAAACATGCTGCATGTGTTTCAGTTGGGTTTCACGAAAAACACAAAGGTAGGAAGTAGGTAATTAATGCAAGGTGAGACGGCACAATTATTTTGAGGAACTAACTAATACCATTTTAGACCACGTTCCTGCTAGTGGTTTGGTCATGCAACCCACTTGACTGTAAATACATGTGCTTCTCTCTACGAGGTCAGTAATAAACTCAAGATGGCATCTCGGCTTAAGCAGTTACATGTTATTTACATTAAATCTCCATCCGTAAGGCCCCAGGGGCACAAACACTCATACGACGGCTACCCAGCACTTGCACACAAGGAAGGAACAGTTGGAGCTCGCAGTGATTTCCTTGAACACTGAGCTGTGTTTAACCCTATGAGGTGGACGTTTGAATTCGGCTGAATAAGAGCCAAGTGGCCACAGGCGAACGGCTGCAGCACAGGGAACAACATGCCACAGAGAGGCAGGGTGACGGCTTAATTTAACCAAACAGCCTTTCAACACAGCTTACACTGCTGTCACTGATGGCTGTCATACTTCTGAAGAACTGGTCAGCTGCCAGTGTAAAGGGTAAATCCTTAGAAATCAAATTCACTTACCCTTTGATTGTGTTTGACTGTTATATGTGGAACAGGTAACTTCATACTATATACAGTACAGCATAGGATGCTAAGTAGATAGGAAGAACAACACTGCCCTGTTAATACTGTTAATGATAGTGCCTGTGATAGAATGCATCGGCTCAGTTTTTTTTTTTTTTTTGCCAGGGCTACTGTAGGCTACTGTACCGTGTGCTTGTTACCAAGGACAACCAGGCTGTTTTTCCGATGGAGTGCCGCAGGTGGCACAGGAAATTAGAGATCAAAATGTCCACGGCCTCTCATGGCTGCCTATTTCTCTTTGTCACATAAGACTCAATCAGAAGAGGTGTTCTTTGACTCAATTTAATCAGGTGTGTGTGTGTGTGTGTGTCCCATATGATTATCCATTTAGAAAATGCGTGTCAAGCTGATGCTGAATGGGTAAACATTATTGCCATGGATGGATATATCACTGAGTGCTTGTAGATGAAAAATATCAACTTGCACTTATATGACCACTGTTTGTAAACCCAGTATACAATTTCACAGTACTACTCTTATGTGGTATTAAGGGATTTGGTTTTAAGGCACTAATGCTACTAATGAAGTGAACCTTGTGTTAATGAGCATGAATCATGTAGGAAATAGTGTGCCTGTGAGTCTAAGAGACAGGGTAGCTGATCCCTCTCTTGTAATTTGTGAATTAGTTTTAACATAACTCCCATTGTTCTGTCCTCAATTAAAACTTCAGTCGAATTCTTGGAATTCTTGCAGTATGAAACCATTAACATCAAAGCCTGCGATAAGCACTGACAATAATTAGACGCTGCTCAGGGGCGGGTGAGGCAAGGGGAGGGCTATCTTTAAGCAAAAGAGGTCTCCATTTTCTGTGATTAAGCAGACATCTGGAAATTAGCGACGGGAATGCACATTAACATTGTGCCACACACATACACACACTCTCTCATTCGTACACAATTACCAACTTCCCATCTCGTTGACAGCCTCACGAGAGGCACTGGTGCAACTACAGGATTATGTGTAAGAAATTACACTTCACACTGAAACTGTAATATTTTTCTTGTTAGTTTTGTGAGGGTATCTTTTTTAAGACTTCCTTTGCTGGTAGGTTCCTGAATTTTGTGCTTTTATTTCACAAAGAAGAACATTTCCACTAAGGCCTTTCTGTTTTTTTTATATAAAACCTAAGACATGACCACTGGAATTACTAACTATCATAATGCCTAAATATATGGAGATCTTTGTATTGCTGAAGATTGCAGTAAAGAAGACTGAATTAGACTTAATAAATAAATAAGATAATAGCTGGTTAATGTTCAGACTTTTTTAGGATTGTGTCACAGCCCACTCCCTCTGTCCCTTTTAAAAATGGTAAAATGTGATGCATATTTTTCAGAAAGTCACTTAATGTGCAACAATCTTTACATGTGTCCTGCTTTTCCTACTCTTCCTTACCACTGCACCTACACGGCAGCAATTTTTGATATTTTGTTATGAGAGGGTTATCATGACAATTTCCGAGGGAGGTCAAACCCCCATGATAGTCCACAGGGAGACGTGCATAATTTCAATACCTCAGGGTGCCTTCCTATACTTCTTTGACTTCTAAGTACACTCGGTTTCAAGTGCTCTTGAAAGCACTCCTGGCAACGCAGATTCACGCTGAGGCGGTGGAGCTGGGCATTCATCTAATCCTCCATGCTCTTTTGAGTTCAGCGCGTCAGTCACAGTTGCTTGTCTGAGGATGGGCAGCATGGTGGTTGCCCAAAGGTCAGAGCAGAGGTGGGAGAGATCCTCTAAGTAATCACGAGATATGACTTTTGATTTGCCTTTGTCAGACCAGGCTTTGCCATTGCTTTTGTCATTGCCTTTTGCCTTTGCCTTTACAGGATCTTACTGTACTTGCATAGTGACAATAAAGACTTCTACTTCTACTTAGCCAAGAAATGGTAAAAGCAGAGCTTTGAAACATGACTTAATTTTATTTGAAAAAAAGTACTGCATCACCTTGAATGCTTAAGCTGGAATGTTTTCATTTACGTCTGCATTTTCTCCAGTTGAAATGAATATGATACTTTCATCCATCAAGGTTATGAGTTCTATTCTTCTGCTGGTGAGATTAGGTTTTATCATTGCCTTGAAACTTGAAAACCGAGAAGGAGTAAGAAACAGCCTTGAAACATGACTTGATTTCAATTAAAATCAAGTGCTTTATCACCTTGAATGCCCAAGGTAGAAAGTTTTCATTTATATCTACATGTGCTCCAGTTGAAGTGAACTTTCTGTGAAAATTCTGAGTGAAATGGAAATTCTATTTTTTTTAGTATGTGCCCAATTTGTTAACTCTTTTTAACCCATTTTGAATTGGGTTAAAACAATACAACTGACAACTGCCATAAGCAGAGGTGATCAGGCAAAGAGCTATTTTCTGATTTTAAAACATGCTAAAATGGTATTGATGTATGTTTTACCTCCACTACACCAACTACAGAATGAGAATGCTGTACAATTTATCAAGCCTACAGGTCAGTGACCAAGGACCAAAATGTTTTTCAGCATCTTTCTGAAAACATCCAGATGATCCCTTTAGCACTGTAGTCAGGTCTGCTTACCTCTGGTGAAGAAACATAACAAAATGATTGTCTATTCTATCCCTGGCATTCCTTCCTTGACTTCTGGTTAAATCATCTAACCCTGCTGTCAGGTGATCAGAACGCAGTCAGAAGTTCTTGATAGTCATTTCCGCATTAAAAATCAACAACACTGCACACAGTGAAGATGTGGTTGGACAAACCCACAAACACATTTCTTTCCACATTTTTATCAACACCCTGACACAGTCTGACAGTGTTTAGATGCACTGTGAACCATTCTGTGTTTTCGTCTGCATGCTGCACTTTGAAGCATGACATACCAGTGACATACTTGTTCCATGCCATTGTTCTCACAGTCCTCTGCAATTTGGATCAAGATAGTAGGATTCTTCATGGCTCCTTGGCTCTCGCCGGCCAATCAAAATGACATCTCTACAAGGTTAGATACCCTTGAGGCAGCCTGTTAGATTAAATCTGAAGCTTTCGCTTGGACTCACCATCAACTCAATTACTCACAGATCTCCTCGACTCACTACCTGCAAAAGAAGGTGTCCTCCAGCAACTGCTGGCAACATGAACATAATTGTTGACATACCAAAAGCCTAGAATATTTTCTTTGAGGAAGCTAAGACTTTGTTGTTGTTTTTTTTTCAGAAAAAATGGGCAAATAGCTGTCACATGCAGTGAGAAAACTCAAATTGTGTACACTTCTATGTGTAGCTCAAGATCCAGCGTGTGACATGATGCTTAAAAATTGATGACTTTTGTTACATTTTTTATTTGGGGTGGTAAAGCTGCACTGGTTCTTGAAGAGCCTTGTTAGTACCTGGGAATACAGGCTTGACTTGAGAATAAATATGCCTCATCCAAAGCGAGGTCTGCCACTGATTTGGGTGTAGTCTTAGAGATCGGGTCTTAGAGGTGCTGTATGTAAAACAAAATATTGCTAATATGTCACCACAGATTAAGGAAACATGTTAAATTGCAATACTGATTTCACTCACAACAACAGTAGAGCAAGAATATTCACATTTTAAAACATAATTTAAAGCATGCAAACTTGGCTTATGTTATGATTTTGTCTTTTGTCTCTTGCCTCTGGAGGGGCAACCATGCTTTACAATAATTTTAATTGGATTGGCACCATCCTACATACAGTGCCCCTTAAATATATGGACTAAGACTACATGACAGTCCTATGCTCTCTGAACGACCCACTAGAAGTGTTTTGCTCACAGTTCAACTCTTTTGAAGAGTTTGCAGACACAATTACTATACTTCAGATTATTAGTTGGGCTTTTGAAAGGTTAGTGACACATGTAAGGAACCATTTCCTATCAGTGAATCCAATATGTAATAACAATTTTGTGTAATTTCTTTGAAAATACAATTTTATGTGTTATTACATTGCTATAACAAACACACACAGACTTGTTAGTATTGACACTCAGAAAAATTGTGTTTTAAAAAACTACATCAAAAGAATTTTCTAGAAAATTAAATGCATTACTGCTGACAATAATTCATTTCAGCTGTCAACTGACCATAAACAACACAGCGAGACTAACACCTCGAGAAAATATTATGCCGACCGTGTTGTCAAAAGTGCATAAATAAATGAAAACGTCCAAGACAAAAAACGTACATTGCAAAACGGCTCGCCTGCGATTTTCAGATCGCCTAGGGGCCGCTGTGCTAGTGACGGCTGCGCCCCTCTGGCTGGGGGCCCCCCCATTAATAAATGTCATCTGAGCTGGGCCAGGCCAAGCGCTGGCTTCTGATGCCCGCGTGGAGTCTGATGCCGCGCGGATGACCCTGTGTGTCTAACACCACCCCGTCAGCTCACATTAAGCCGACAGCAGCCAGGGTGTTGAGGCTTGTCACTTGATTGCGACAGACAACGGGGTCGTTATCTCTTGGCGGTCACCAACAGTGAGCAACGGCCCAGGTCAAGGAGGCAGAGGCGAGAAAAAAAACCAACACGTTTGAAGGACAAAGATGTTCTGTGCTTGGGGGGGTAGGGGGGATGTCTGCTGTGATACATTTCTCTGCGCCTCATTTTTGCCAACATACTAAAACAGCGTGTGACAGACCCCGGAATGAGATTTAGAAGCCACACCACTTTGCGACAACGACTTGAACTTGGCCGGACGGAACAGAGCCAGGGGTTGGGGATGGGGGGGGGGGTGGACTGAAGGGACGGAACAGACACTGCCCCTACTGATGCTAGCTAACTGTGAATCGCACTGGTAATTACCTTGCTGTTTTGCAAGTGAAAGGAAGGTGCCAATTTTGTCAGGCTAATTAGGAGCTTTGCACCTTTGTTTCTCAGACAACAGAGGACAGCCAGGAAGGGGGGAGGCAATAAGTCATGTGCCCCCTTCACGTGGTGATGACACCATGACCAAAGCTTCAGTCACTGAGCAAGGGCCCAATTACCAAAGCAATCACTGCTTTTTCCGGCGGCTCCAGAATAATTTCAAAGTCCGAGCACAGAAAGGCTTATTGGTATGAAGATGACCTGCTTAGCAGGCCTGTAATGTAATGGTAATAATGGTGCAATTTCAGAGGTAATGTCCTGCTTATTCTTACAGTGCATTAGTTTTTATTGACATGAGTAGAAATATTACAACTGTGATGTTTACTACCAAATAAGTTTATCATATGTACTTAAAATACTAAAATATTCCTAAATAATAGAAATGTCAGTAATCCTTGTGCTGTAGACACACATACAGTATATGAGTAATGTAAAACGTATATAATGCAAGCTCCTAGTCTTTATAGTCCTTTGTATGTGGAGTTGGGGATGACTGACCTTCTGCAAGCTAGCCTCTCAGCTCATGTTTGCCTCAGTTACAAACCATCCGTTTCATGCTCAGCCAAGTGATGAACATGCTAAACCGAATCTGTTGTTGGAGATTATATTAGCATGATAAACAGACCTCACACGTATGCATGTTGTTTGAAGATCAACCGAAACACTTTTTCAATCTATTCACCACATGCCTGTCGTGCCAAGCAGATTATTTGGTTTACATCCTGTCAGCGGCGTGCACTGACTGCATAATCTGTCTTCCACGGCTCCCCTATGAGTAAGCCCAGAGCGCGGGCAACAAGGCATGGCTGCCATCATCTAGCACAATAGCTCCCATGATGCTGTGGCATATTTCTGTCTCCTGCCTCCCCAAGCTAACATTTCTCCCACAAAACATGTCTCCTTTCTCCCGAGTGGGGCTCTGTTGCAGGAAACTGGGGTTGAACTCTGCGGTGATTGCCTCCTTGTCCTTGCTCAGGGTCTGCCCTTGTATCTAGCTAAACTAACCTTGCAGGTTCAACTTGTGATATTATCCCACCTGGAGTCGGTTACGATGGCATCTATGTGGAGGAGGCAGCAGCAAGCGTTGCCGCGCTGGGTCCGGAATAAATTGGACTCTGGCTGGGTGCTTAAAGTGCCTTTAGTCTCAACAATCCCTTTTAATCTTTCATCAATCACGTTGGAGGCAGTGCCAAGTCCACACCCTCCCCCATCCTATTACCCAAGTGAGGAGGGAAATTGCTATCCCCATGAATAGACAAACTTGCAATCTACCAAGGGGAAGAAGTTGGTACTGCAGTGAGTAAGTTAAAAACTTTTGTGTGTGTGTGTGTGTGTGTGTGTGTGTGTATGTGTGGTGATAAAGTAATCAGTCAGGAAATTACAAAATGGCGGTTTTATTCAGGCTGTTTTATATGTGCTATGTTGACCATTTAAGTGTGAGAGGATATGGAGATCATTAAACACTGAGAAAAATCTAATGTGAATGTTCTACTTAATGCCTTAAGGACGTCATAAGAGTAAGGATGCTAGGTGGAATTAACTAGAAGAAAAATGTTTCCACTTTTTAGAGTAACAAGATTGAATGAAGACTCTGCTAAGTGTGTTCTTAAAGATCGCATATTATGCCATTTTTAAAAGTTAACGTAGCTCTCTGACCACCTAGTCTTTTGAAAATACCTCTCAGATTAGGCATTTTCACCTGCCTCTCCACCCCTCTGGTTCAAAACAGGCTGATTTTTATTTCAGTTTAGCAAACATCTTGAAAGGCACTTTTATCAATTCCCAAGGTCTGCAATGTGTCATAGTGTTGTAAACTAGCCTAGATTATATGTTAGCTGTTAGTGTTAGTGCTTCAAGGACAGATGCAGACAATAAGTATTGTCTGTGTCTGTCCTTGTAGCCTCTTTAAAGGTAGCCTGGCAAGCCAGCCCTTCGTACTTTAATTTTTTTTTGTACAGAGGGACTGGATGTGGTTTCATTGACATGGTTGTCTCAGGCAGCATCTTGCCTGACCAATCAGCGAACAGAGGGAGTCATGACCAGACGTTAGCAATTAGGAAAAAGCAGATCCAATTGCTTTAAAGGGGTCCTTCCATCGTTATTTTTATTCATATTTCTGTATCGCCACTATGGTTGAATGCATTGTGCGTCACTTCTGTGAAAAATTATGTCCTAGTTCTCTTGTTTGACGCCGTTTTCTGTAAGCTAGAACAGGTCTAGTGGTTGAACGACTGGCTGTTGCGGTGTCCCTCGTGAATATCCATAACGTGTCAATAAGGCACCTCTGATTGGGCAAATTCGCTGTCTTTTGTTCACCTAGCTTCTGTCCACTGTTCTCAATGGATGTGAGCGTGCCATGCATGGCTCTGGGCGGGGCTTCTGACCTAGTGACGTAGATAGGTTTAGCATGCTCTGATCCGCTCGTTTTGGTTAGCTCGACCCTTCAATGACCAGTAATACCATGAGGATCGAATTTCACGTCTAGGAATGCTGCGTGCATATACTGCTTGTTGTGACCCACCACATTGTAAATAGAGCTACTAAAAGTGTTTTTTGACGGAAGGACTACTTTAAACTTTATCAGAGTCCACACGTCTAGGAAGAAATTGTTTGCTGATTGGTCAGGCAAGATGCTGCCTGAGACAACCATGTCACTGAAACCACAGCCAGACCCTTTGTATGAAATTAAGTCGAGTACGAGGGGCTGGCTTACCAGGCTACCTTGAAAGAGGCTACAAGGACAGACACCGACAATACTTATCTTCAGGCATGATGGGCACACACACACACACACGCACACACACACACACACACACACACACACACGCACACACACACACACACACACACACAAAACCTATTACAGAAGACTTGTGAATGGCTAACAAAGGGTACAACAACAACAAAACAGATGTACTTGCGCTCACTTGCTCACATTTTTTCACTGTCTCTAAAAAACACACACACCTCCACATGTTCAAGCACATGCACACACATACAGTATTTGTACATATACAGTCACATAAACAAACAACATACCAGTGATGGCTCCTTCATGTGATATTTGTATATGTATGCCAGAGATCCTCTATGTAGTGATAAGACTTGATTACTAATTTGGCAGAAGCCCTGCATTGCAACCCCCCGGTGGTTACTAAAATGAGATTTCACCATTCAAAAGACACACACACTCACACACACACACACACTCTCTCTCTCTCTCTCTCTTCACACACACACGCACACACACACACACACACACACACACACACACACACACACAAAGAAAAGCATACAGTACATACAGACAGCACTGCGTACACCTCAGGGCAAAGAAAAAAACACTCTGCGGCTGCTGAAATGTCACCAGTATCTCCTTGAGTCTCATAATGATTTGGTTTGATGGTCTCATTAATGGAGAGAAAGAGAGTACTGCCAAGCCAACACTAATTAAGGGCTTTATGGTGCATATAATGTTGGTCTCAATGCAATAACCTTGTCTGAATTTTTAAATATATTTCATTTCTTGTGAAGTTACTGAATGTGGTGAAATTAGTGAACTCAAGTTGAGTCATAAATCTCACTCCCTGGGTTTTTTAAGATTTACTGCAAATATTATTCAGTTTAACAGAATTCCATCCCACATCCTATGTGTTCTTCTGAGACATTTTGCTTAAAAGAGAGACATCTAGGCACAATGCCTTTTTTTTGGATAGCTCCTAAGTCTGTCCATGGAATACCAATTGTGTGGATTAGTCAGCGCTATTAAGTAGTCCATTAGATCTGTGCTTTTATCCCAGTTGTGTAGATTAAACATGACTGGGATGTGAAGAATTCAAAAGGAAGTCAGTGGGATATCAAACTCTTAAGGCCCCGTGAATAAAGCCTCAAGCACACACGGCTCCAGCCAGGCAGAAAGACACTGGTTGGTTGTCTCCAGGCGACACCACTCCGTTTGTGCTGCCCAACACTGGTGCTGCTCCCCTTCTTCTCCTCCTCCTCCTCCTACAGCCCACCTCTCCCCCCCTCACCTCTGCTCCATTCACGCTTCCCAAAACTCCTTCAATAAAACACCAGGCCCTACCCAGCAGGGGTCTGTCCTCACTGGGGAGTCTCAAGCTAGAAGGGCAGCTTTCCCTCTCTCTATTTCTCTCTTTTGCTCTGTCTTTATCTCTCTATTTTTTCTGTCTCACTCTTTCTTCCTCTTTATATATCTCTTTCTCTCCTTTGCACTCTATTTCCCTCGTTCTCTCTATTTCTTTCTTTCTTTCTTTCTTTCTTTCTCTCTGTCTGTCTTTTCTTTCTCCTTCTCTTTTCTCTCCCTCCCTTTCTTCCATTCTTTCTTTTCCTGGGCTGACCTGATAATGCTGTTGTTTTTTCTTTTTTGTCCTTCTGGATGCCTGACTTGGACCGAGGCCATGTTGCTCCGCACGGTGCCTCCAGGGATGATAACTGTCCAGGTGGCTGGATGGGGTTCCGACAACAGGATGGGGAACGATGCAGTGGATGCCCGATACCTGCTCATGTTTATCTGAGACGGTTTTTTATTTTCCCCAAATGGACCACAAATGCAGGCATGCAGTCATGAATGATGGGGATCTTGCTGAATGTTTTTAGAATGAATACGTATCATATCCCCAACTGTCAATGCTATTAATACCTTTTTTTTCTCTTGTGGTATCGTTTCCAAACACATGGCTTCCCTGTCCATTTTGTTATCAGCAGTGCGGTAAAAAAAATACATGATTAAAGATCACCATTGTTAGATAAATAAGTTCTGGTTGAATTAAATCTCGTATTTACACTTTTACCGACGCAAACCTACTCAAAGGAAGGTTTAAAAGCAGAGAAATATTTTAAGTTAAAATGTATTATCTTTTTCCATAAGAACTAAAAGATAGCCTATGTGTTTGTATGTAATAGTAATTTCCCAAACTGTGTGACATATCTTCCGAAGCTGTGCTTGTTGTCCTCACAGTAAGAGGGAGGCCTTACTGATCAGAGGTTTACCCACAACGACGTACGCGTATGAAGCATATGGAGGCTAATGCCCCAGTCCCAGGCTTCCTGTTGCCTATGTCAACCAAAGGGGCTCCAAATCCCACACTGACACGACCACAATCCCAGACTCAGTCGGGCAGTTTTACATTTGAAAGAATATTTAACTTTTCACTCATCCATTCACAGCCAGCGAGCGGGTAAGACCCTAAGCCTGGCCAAGATTAGCTTTCAGGGGATAATGCAGTGAATTGAACCACACACATACCTCCTCCCTGGCCCCTCTCTCTTGTTCTCAGGGCAACCAAACATACTTTTGAGGGATAGGAGCCCTTGACCATTCTTTTTAACCTTCCCCAAAGCACCAAGAAGGCTCGGGAGAGAGGAGCGTGATACTGTGGGAGATTTAGTAACCGGACTCAGTAAATGGCATGGCCCAACAAAAGGCGTGTCAGGTGGACAACACCAAGGTTCTGTCCTCCACTAACCTACAAAACTCTGGTGTCAGAGGTTCAGGCAAAGGTTGCGGAAAAAAACAACAACGACAAAAAACCTTTTTACGTTTGTTTGGCTATTCTCTTGGTATTGGTAATTGGGGAAATGGGGAGATGAGTGCTTGATAGATTTTCTCAAATTGACTTTGATCGTTGTGCCTAAGGGAGTTTTTAATGGAAAAAAAACATTTGCAGTTACTTAAAGACCACACACAAGACCTATGTAAACATACTGGCTTAATTTAAAACATCTTCACATGAATTTGATTTGTATAATTGACGTCAGCTTACTATTGAAATTAGTTGAAATGACAGAGGGAGCACAGATGCTAGCCTTTTTTTCAGATAGGCTATCACAACATTGTGATTCTAATGCTTCAGCAACATGTTCCTGGTTGGCTAATCAACATGCCAAATTCCGACATTCTCTAATACATCAAGTCTTGTCAAAAACACTTTCCTTGCTAAGAGCACATGCCATTTACCATAGAAAGGGCTAAAAAGTACTTCAGCCACAAAAAACGTCTGACTCTATAATCGGCTAAAACACGCTTGTTATTAATGCTGCACAATTGATTAGATTAAAAAGGTCACAGAGCTGTTGACTAATAGCCTGTAATCTTTAGATATGACCAGGTTTGCGGCGTCTGATCTTGCTGGGGAGGTGCTGTGATGTGATTTTACCTTAGGCACTCCACGGCATTAGTAGAAAATGGCATACGGATGCATCTCCTCCATATTTTCAAAACAACAGATAGGTTGAGAAAATTATCAATACATCTGCTGATTTTAGAACTACATCTATATGCGCGTTAACATTATACACAGATATTTAAGAGAAAAACATTCGTCCATCTCTGCAGCTCAGCTTTGGTTGAATCGGGGAGAACTCACGGGCACCCCTTCTTTCCACACATGGTATAAACCATTTCGAGATTGTAAGTGCTGCTTGTCATTCCTGGGCATTCACGACAGGCTCTCTCTGGCTTCCCATTCAAATAGTCAAGTCATGTGTGTGCGTGTTGTACATTAAGACTGCTCTTGGATTTCCTTGCTCAAAATTAAAAGCCTCCGGACGACAGCTCTTTTCAGAGGACAACGGACAGAGGGTGCGATTTATTCATCCGCGCGGCTTCTATGAAAACGCTGGTGTTTGCACCCCTTCCCTTTGCCTCACGTTTATTTCGGCTGGAAATGATGAGAGACCGTTCTTAAGGACTCTACCTTGGTAAAGAAACAAGATTGGCTCACCCAGCGTGTAACTTTGCGATTAATTCTGCAACGACACGGATAGACGTCGGATGCGTATTCAGAATGGTAAGTCCGTATTTTCCTTTACAAAAGTGTATTGCTTAACAGCTGCACGGAAGCATCATGCACCAAAGAGATGCGTTTGCTCGGCGAGGTAGTGTGAGCAAAACGGCATCGCTCGGTCTTGCATATCACTACAGGGAACACATATACAAACCTTTGCAAACTCACCAGTGAAGACCGATGTGTACGACTTGTCCCACCCTAACGTGAGGATGTTTTTGGCACAAATTTGGTTGGGGCTGAAATCACTTTACCATCCATTTATTTGAGAATATTGCAAAGTTGCTATTGGGCTGTGCCCTGATCCACCATCATTTTGTGCCGTACGAATTCGTGGCTTTATGAGGAAAAGAGTGGGGTTACGTAGGCCACCAGAGTACCTGCTTGCGGTTGCATATTTTATTCATTCTTGGTACACGATTCATCAGTGTATCTGAATTGTTAAGTGCCGCAGAGTGAGGAAGGATAGGTTAGTGGATTTATTGCCCAAATCTGAGAATCTGACTAATTCTGAGCGAAAATCGAGAGGATGCTCTCTCAACTCGAGGATGATCTTAAGGCGATATTTTTATATATCCCTTTAAATTATTTGTGTAACTTGTGAGCATGGGTGGCCGATGCACAAAGCATAAGCCTGTGTGGAAACATTTTATATCGCAAGCTATGGAAAGTCCTTGATCCAGAAGGGCTATCAGTGGTCTTTTATTTGTAGCCCAGCCTATTTTCTATGAAACGGTGCCTTAAACATGTGCAAGTGAATGAATTCACACTATTTGTAGTAGCGTATGAAGTGTGTAGCCTACTTTACAATCAAGTTTCATGCGTCTGTGCTGAAGAGCATTATTTTATTGCAAGCTATTCGCCGTTAGTAGCAGTTGAAAAATCGTTGATTCTTAGGTAAGTCCAATTATTTTACCTGACTGGAATGGTTAGAAACGCTAAAAATGTGCCGAGAAAGGCTATATGTCAACACGAGAACGAATAGGCTATTTGAACTCTCTCTCCCTTTCACACAAACAGACGCGCACACACACACGCACTTCCACAAAATACCAGTCTGTGCATTTGGCCAAGGATATAACCCAATTTGAAACTGATCAATGTGAGTAAAAAATAAACAGGCACGCCATAGGCTACTGGGGCAATTTAACACACCGAGTGCGGTAATTTCGAAAAGGCCTCCTAATACACAATAGAATGAGATAGTCCTTGTGTAGAGTGGGGGAATTAGTGTAGAGCAGATTGCCGGCAGAGTCATCAGTTATCAGCGGCAGTTTTGCATTCCCTTCCAGGGGAGACTCATTGGGAATGCACTCCAAAATCATGCAAATGGGAATGCTTTTTTGATAGGGCAGTAAATCAAACATCTTCATCCACCCAACTATTGAGATGCCAGAGAGCCCTTATGCTGTCGTTCTTTGTGCCTCATGGGCAAAAAATTCCTCACAAGTGCCATCACCGCCTAGAAGGTCCGTAACCTTGTCTCGCTGGGGTTAAATCCAGAGGCATACGGAGGGCTCTGTGGTTGGGCATTCAACATTTGGTTAAAGGTAGTGAATGAGCAGGCAGAAGTTGTTAGGTCCCCTTGGAGGTTGACCTCTCCGTGGACGGTGCTGTATTCTTGGAGTTGTCACGCTCCGGTGTTGATGAGCGTCTGGGGTCGGCCACCGCGCATTAGTGCTTTGCATGAAAAGAAGGGGTTTGACAACACTCCCTTTGTGAAGCGTCAGAAAAAAAATCTGTCTCTCTTCAGTGGCCATAATTGTTTTTTTATGTTGATTTTGTACATTAATATTGTGTCCGATCATTAAGGTTGAGGTTTGTTATTGTTATCTGTCTGTGGTATTTAAAAGGGCACAGACCTCAATTTTTTATTATAATTTACTTTTTATGTGCCTTGACAGAAAAAAGAGCCAGAGACACAAAAAAGTTCAAAAAGGGAAAAGTAAAGTGCGGTTTAATGATTGGTAGAAGTCTATGCCATTAGAGTTCTGTGGAATCCATGCATTGTTGAAGCCCCATAGCCACAGAAGATCAGTCTGCTTTCTCGGAGCAGCTGGTAACCTACAGTTTTCAAACTAGGGTCTTGTTTTGAACTTATTTGTGTCAGCAGAAGACAACAACAACAACAACAACAAAAATACGAGGAATAGAGGAGAGGGAAAAATAATGAGTTTGCGCCTTCTTCTCTCTCTCCCCCGCGAGTCATCCAAAGGGGGCTGCCGTGTCTCTCACGTAATACTAGTGAAGAGGGCCTTGGTGCTGAATCATTTAAAGAAAGGGAAGGACTTAATTTAGAGTAGACCAGCTGCACTGGCTGAAGTGTCTCATCCCTTTCGCATCGTTCTGCCTCCAGATAGGATTGTTTTTTTTGTTTTTTTTTAATCTTTTTTTGAAACATTCAAGGGCCTCTATTCTCACACATTGTCTTTTCATCTGTTGAATAGGCACGGACACACTTTTAACTGTGATGGCTGGTGATAGTTTTGCAAATTCTCTCTTTAAATCATGGCATACTGAAGCACTGTTTTAAACAGAGTTGTTTTACAGACATTAGGGTTGCTTTTAAATGTTTCCTGTGATTGACGAGCTCAGCATGTTAGTTAACACTCTCACTGTGTCAAACTGTTATTGTGAATTTTGCACCACCTCTCTACCTCTAAATACCACATTGTGGGTTGTTGGAAATCTTGAAGAATGTTACTGTTTATTATGATGCTTGTTTCTATGATGTAGACTGCACTCTGTGGACAGGTAATTGCCACATAAGCTGAGGGCAAATCTAATGCAGTTTGATATATAATCTAACTTCATAAAGGTAGTAACAGTGTTATTATGCATTAGTTTAAATTACTTTAGAGAGCTTGTGAACGAACATTATGCACTGCTATTTATTTATTTATTTACTAATATTTATGGAGGGTAGTTGGGAATGATGTTCATGGTGCTGGGAAATTTGTTGATGTTGTACTTACACAAAATTATTTTGACCACCCTATTTAAGTTAATTACACTATATAACAAAAACAACTTTGCCATTTAAGAGCACCACAGAATGGATCCTCCGAAATGACCATACGGTTGTTGCCTAATCTTCTCCTTTAACAAACAGTTAAATAATCATAAAGATAGGCGTGCTGAATTGTATTAGAGGAAAAAAATCAGATACAAACAATAAGGTTATAAATCAGTTGTGTTTGTTTTCTTGCAATTACTTGTTGATTCTTCTTTAGCCTCATTAGCTGTTGATTTTGACTCATACTTGTCAAATTCTCTGGAGAGGATAAATAAAGTAAGTGTGGCTAGCATCACAATGAAAATGTCACAAGATGCCAAGGTCTTTCATTATGAGCAATCCTTTTTCACCCAAGAAGGCTGGAAATGTTTAAAGCTTAAAAAAAAAAAATCCCCTTCTGCCACATAGATCGTATATCATACAGATCATTGCCACATTTTTCCATTAATGGATTAATTTGCAGTAAAAACATGGCCTCGCCTTTCACCTTCTCAACATAAGGACTATTGATGGTGGTGCTGAGTGCATAAAGAGGTGTGTAGGGGTGGTGGGGGGCGGGGGTGGCAGTGGTGTTCACAGCCCCAGGGTGTTGTTTAGTCGAACTTGCAGACTGTCACTCCGTGATTTATCGCACACACTACTAATGGTGACCAAGCCAGACAGAACCATTATGGTGCGTTAGAAATACTCACAACACACAACATGTCTCTTCTGTGCATTTTCACATATGTTTTCCCTTCCCTGTGGTTGGTGCCCTATCGGCCAATTTGTTCTTTAAAAGAAAAAAAAAAAGATTTATCTTGGTGACACCTGCATAGTTTTCCAGTCTCTTTTGTTCTTCAGCCAATCCCCCCCCCCCCCCATCCGGTCAATTTATTTTGTTCAGTTGACTTAAATGTGTTTACTTCAAGACAGTAGTTTTGCCTGTAGTTTTGGATGTTCCTCTATAGTCCTTGAAGATTCTAAAATGTATTGGTAAATGTTACTCTGTTCCACTGCTTCAGAAAAAGAACCTGGACTGGGGGAAAGAAACTTTCCCATACTTGATCTTGGTTGTGTTAATCAGACAAAGGAGGCAATGATTCATTGATAACCTGAGAGCGGAGGAGAACCTCGGCCCATGGTATGAAGAGGCCTTGCTACGCTCTTTCTTTTTCTTCACACAGTTACCAGACAGAAAGGCATGTCCTTCAGTTCAGTGGCGTTGGACATTGTGTACTCTAAAAGTGGGATCAGCAACAACAGCTGCCACATTTACATTCAAATGACTTTCAAGAGTTCCTACTTCTTAGTCTCTGCACTGTGCAATATCTGCAGGTAGCTCTCGCTCTCCTTCTCCCTTGTTCTCCCTCCTTCTCCCCCCACATCATGCTGTCCCTCTCCTTCAGTCCCTCTCTCCATCTCGTGTCTAGCAGCTGTCGGCTGAAGTTTGGGCATCCACAGCGTCCACGGTAACGTTAAGATGCGTTTAGAGGAGACGCTAACAAGGAGGGACTTTTTAATCACATGTCTTTGCCAGTGTTCCCCTCATTGAGGCGATTAACCAAGTGGAGGCTTTTGGAGGCTGCTTTGAGTAGGAAACTACTTGTGTTTTGTTGGCTTGTGTTTGTTGCTCATTGAGAACATTCAGTATAGCGGTTTGGTTATCAAAGGCATAAAGCAGCATTGGAATTATGGTAAGAGGTTTGTTTGAAAAGGGCCAAAATCAAGCCCTTTTTAAATGTCTTTTCTTTTATATAATCATTCATTTCATCTGTTGAAGTATAAAAAAACAATAATAAATTGCAACTAGTCATGGACAGTGTGTTGTGTTGTATAGTAATATGGACATCTTAAACATCTTGTCTGTAAAAGGTTAAACATTTCCTAATGTATAATTGGGGTTTGTTAATGTTCACTGTGTTACAATTTCTAGCATAGGTATAGCATGATTGTTGGAGTGACCATCACTTAGATATATAACTTAAGTAGTTGAGTTAGCAGTGATGTGTCAGCTCTATAACTTGCTTTGATGATATGCTTTTGCTGGTTCAACTCATATCAATAGTGATTCCTCTACTAGTAAATTTATTTTTTTATTTCACCACAATAAGTTACAGTGAACTGACGAAAGGAATAAAAATATGACTCTACTCGTAATAGCATTTTGCCATGCCAAATGTAACCATGGCAGTGATTAGTGCATTAGTTACTCATTAAGATTGCGTAATTGTCCATCGTGTCCCAGGTGATGGCCAATGGAAATTGGCATATAAATTAGGTAACACATGACCGGCACTAACTGAGTGTTTTCTTGGGAACGACTGAAGTGGAAAGCGTAAAGCCCTTGTTGTCACATTAAGAAAAGACTGTAGATAAAAGGGCTGTCATTACGAGGATTGTAGTCTGTTATTACCAGTTAAATTAGAGCTGAGTCACAATACTGTCTTTACACTAGCGTTCTTTTGTTTGAATTCTGTCCGTTTAGGCGTGTGGCCAGTCTAGCTCAGCACATTCAGTCAGTTTGTTAATGATGTGATGTAGGAGGGCTGTGGTATAGTATAATAGGCCATTACTCTGGAGGCGATCTTTGTGGTGTGAGGGTGTATGTAGGTTATGGCACATACTCATACAAAGACTAGCATTAAAAGACTAAAACAGGATAACATTTCTACTGTGTGAAAAAAGGGTATTATTTCCAAATGGTGCTTCCTCCTCTCAATCTCCAAAGTTAATGGAAACTGAAGGAAACTGATAAGAGCAAATCTTTGAATTAGTACTGCTCCTTAGATTCCTTCTGCCCCTTTTGAGTGCTAGACATTAGGAGATCTTGCCACGGCTTGTCATCTCACTGTTGAGTACATGCTGAACCTGCAGTGCATCAGATAAAGTTGTGGTGTTCCCCCTCATAGCAAATCTTAGGTTAGGTTAGTTGAATCAGCTGTAGCTAGCAACTTCACTGTTGAAGAGTGTAGAGGTGTCAGGATAGTGTCCCTATTGTTTCTCTCTCTCTTTCTCTCTCTCTCTCTCTCTCTCTCTCTCTCACACACACACACACACACACACCAGAGGAAAATCTTACTTTTTTTTTTTTTTTTTTTTTTTTTTTTACAAATGGCAGTGTTGTCAGTTATAACATTGTATGTATGTCTGCAACTTTGTTGCAGCTTATTTCCGCAAAAAAAACATATCCATACCTTCTTCTTGTATTTTTAAGCAGAATGAAACTGAGACGTCTTCCTCTGTGGAACTGGACCTGATGTTCTCTTTGCAACCATGGCCCTGTTTTTTGTTGGTTTACCCAAGGCATGTTCTCTTTTGGTTTCAGGCAGTAAATGGGGGGTGTAACACTTGACACCAGACCTCAAGGTCATGTTTTCCTGATCTTAGCAGCCTAAGGCATCTACATAACATTGGTGTGTGGGAGAATACTGACCTATGGTCTTTGGTCATGAACATCTATTGTGCTTCATTAATGTTTTAGGGTGTTGCTGTTCATACTCTTTATTTTTTAAGCTAATCATATGTTGCCCTCATTGAAATTGTATGCTTAGCTTTGTAGTTTCAGGCCTGAACTTTTTCTCCACATGAGCTAGAAATGGGTTGACAGGTGAAATAAATTAATTGGGGGAGGGATATGTGTACGTTTCTGGATGTGCGTGCGTGAGTGTGCATGCGTGCGTGTGTGTGTTTGTGCAAGCATGTGTGTTGTGGTGGGGGTGAGGATAGGGGGTTCGGGTGGGTTAAAATTTTGCACTTGAGACCCCCCCCTCTCCTTTTTAAAAAGAGAGTCAGGTTTCTTGTCTAGGGTTAGCGGGGAACAGAGCTGTCTTTGTGTCCCACGCTTTATGCTACACATGTAGCAATTTCTTAGATGATTCACATAAGCCAGTGGAGGCTAATCACAATTGGGTGGGGGGAGATGGGGTAGGGGGGCAAAGGGAGAGTCGGGTTTCACCCTCTGTCGGGATAGCTTAATTTACTGGTTCATTTTAAAGCACACCTCATGCATATCTCTTCCACAGTAAATCACACCGACGTAATGGTCAGGGATCCGTCACAGAGTACGTCTTTGTCCTCCCCCCCCTCTGCTCAATCCCTCCCTTCTCTCTGTCCATATTTCAGTGTTGGATTATCTGGCGTATTATCCAGAGACAAATGTTGAGGAATGTTTGACCAATAAGATCAACGTGAGCGACATCTCTAGCCAATAAGAGTTAAGGGAGATGGCCAATTAGGGGGGCATTCTTGAGCGTTGAGTTTCAGAAACGCATGGGGATTAAACATCAAGTAGTCCCTAAAGTAAGTCCCACAAGTAAGTCCCTAAACCTCCAAATCACCTGTTTGTGAACGAAAATCCACCTCATAGATCCACCTCTGTAATGCAACAGGACTTGACAAAATGGCCAATAATAATTTCTTTTTCGAGTGTTTTGTACAAACCGGGGCCTTGTAGAGGCAAGTTATCATACCTTTATGCTTAACCCATGGGCATGCTTTGAAAAAAACACACAATTAAAAGAAATGACTAAGTCCCAACAGCAAAGGCTCTGGCTGTGGTCTCTGACACATCTGCCTCTGCCTCAGTGGAGAGAGGGATAGAGATAGAGGACAAGGAAAATAAAATACCAGGGGTGGGTGGGTGAGTGTGTGTGTGTGTGTGTGTGTGTGTGGGGGGGGGGGGGGGTGGCGTGAAGAGGACAAGGGAGGTGGAAAGAAAGGAACAAGAGAAGGGTTGCGGCGGGGAGTGGAGCGTAAAGTGACACGTAAATAATATGATGTCCTTATGGTGTGTGAAGGTTACGCGGCCTTGGCCACTTCCTCTGACAGCCATCACGTCCGCCGCTGCGATCAGACTAACAAAGCAGCACCCACCGATTTGATTCTGCTCGTATGAGTGCCTTCTTCCCCCTCCAGGACAGGGGAGAGGGGAGAGGGGAGAGAGGGAGAGCGAGAGTGGGAGCAAGGGTGATAGAGGCTCCCTTGAGGCGTTTCATCATGTGGCCGATAATCTTATGCAAGATGGTGAAATGGCAGCTAATGTGCAGGTAATGAGCCCCCCATGACTTCCAGTGGAAGGGCCAGTGTTGTAAGTAAAGGCTACAGCTGCATGTCACCGCAGCCAGGGCAGAGGGGAAATTAAAAATAACATTATGAAGATAATTGCTATGACAGAGAATGCACTGTATTTTTTTTCATGCCCCCTAACAGCCTCTTGTGAGGGACACTATTATATCTATCAAGATGTTTGTGTTCTTCCTCATATGGAGATTAACTACATTTGCTTGCATTAGGAGTAAAGAAGCCCTCAGCTGTCAGCAGCCCTGTGTGTTTATCCCTGGCTCAAAATGGCAAGCTATTTGGCATATGCTAAATTGATTGTCATGGTCATCCACCATCCATATGACCTGAGGGAGAGAAAGCAGCAAAACTGGGACATTGAAAGCTTTTACAGCGCTGGGCCACACAAGCGTCTCCTACCTCCCAACATCAGGGCCAACATCCCTTCTTTGCTGCTGGGGTTTTGAAGCCATGCACTTCAGTGACACGCATAGTGTGTGTGTACATGTGTGTGTGTCTGTGTGTGTGTGTGCCTTTTTGCCCGTGAACCTCCTATTTTCATGGTTGGAGATGAATCACAACATTTTTTGGAGATGAAAGGCCACTTTAAGCTGTCAAACACAACAGCAATTAAGGTCACACAATTAAAAAGCCCACGATGGGATTTCACTCCAGTGCCCTGAGCACTACCCAATAAAAAATGTGCAGTCGTGCAGAAAGGCTATGTAGACATTGCAGATAATGATGGGTGGTCGTTTAATACAATTAAATGAGTTTCATGATTGCAGAGTAGATGTTGAACAAAGAGGATGTGTATAGCATGCCCTTTTTGCACTGGGAAAAGCTGACCTGTAACTTCACACGAATCGCCATTTGCTCGCCGTTATTTTAGCCTGTGTGCACAGGCATATATTACTGCACCCTCATAATTTGCTCTCTAATACGGAAAGGGAAGCTGGCTGTTCGCTTGTTTGCAGTCTTCAGTGAACTCGGCTGTCAGGGATCTTTAATAAGCTCGGTTTCGGCGTGATCTTTTCCCTCCTACTTGATGGAGAATGATGATCCATTTGATGGGGGTCTTGGCCTTCCAGATTGCGCATCCTTCTCAACAAATCCAGCAAGCACACACAGTCTCTCATCTTACAGTCTCTCGTGTTAGACTTTTTCCATAACTACCAATTTTGTCAAATATGTGTGTGTATGCTTTTGTGAGGCATGTTGCTAGCATCGACTACAGCGTGCTTTTTTCGTAGACTGTGTGACCCTTGGTGTGGCACCAATCCCAGTGGTGCTCTCTCCCTCTCTATGCATCTTTGGCGCTGTTCACATGGAAAAGCAGACTGTCAGTCCCTGTCAGGAACATGATGCTCTAGCTCAAAGTTCTGTCATGTGGCCCGTTCTTCCGTCTGTGACTCACTGAGTCGCTGTCTCACTCCATTGTTCTCCACTCTCTTTATTTCTCCTCCGTCTGCGTGCTACAGATAAAAACAGATCTGCTCTCTCTCTCTCTCTCCTCTATTGTTAATACCAAGGCAAACCTTAAGCATACTTGAGCTCCACCGAGGTTTTTTAGCAAGTCTGCCTTGGTTTCACTGAAGCCAGAGGCTTAACTTAATGATATTTGCAAACTAATACAAGTAAATTAAGTGCCTTTAAAAGGCTGAGATGGAGCAGAAGGAGGAACCTCATTGCTAGTGACAAGGAGTTAATGTCTCCAATGCTAGTTGGAGTTCTGCTAGCCTGTTTTTGGCATATGCTAGTAGCCTGTCTGTCACTGGGGAACTGACAAAGAGGCCTTTATGTTTGTTATTTTTTCCATTTTTTGGGGCCAGCTATTGTTCTGTTTGTGTAAGGGGGATTGCACTAAAATGAATTTGAAAAAAAAAAAGATCTTAATGAGAACCAGGATATTGGAAGCATATAGCTTGTAAACCAAGTTCAAATGTTAAAACAAAATGTAGTTTAAAGTTGTCTGCACGTCATGCAATGCAGCCAAATAAACATCTCAGAGCTGTAGTGTCACACTTAATTAGTTGTCAAAGATCCAGACATTTAATAACTCATTGTGATGTCTTTTATCTTTGCCCAAGACATGGGAAGGTTCCAGAATATCTATTTATGGTCTGTGTTCTGGTTTTTATTTGTGAGCCTGCCTTTTTGTATGTGTTAGTGTGTGTAACATGCACCCCAACAGTGCTCGCTCACTGAACACTGGCACATTAGGGAAACTCATCTCCCTGACGCTAAACATCTCTCTTGCTAGTTGCCCCATAAGAATCAGCGTAAACATGAAAGCAGAGGAACCATGCCAACATCAACCATAATGTGTTCCCTTGGCAACCAGTATAAATGACACGTCGCATATATGACAGACCAGTCATGCTCTTAGTCAGGGGAGAAAATGCCCTCATAGGATCCCCTTTAAGGTTCCATCCCATGATGAAGGACTTTAACAGTTCTCTTTGGATTTTGGCTTTGGTTCTCATTGTGAAGGCCTGGCAGCACCCAACAGAAGAAACATATAATTGTTTAACAATTCTTCTGCTTCTTGGACATTAGGCAGTCTTGCATGAAGTTGATCCCGAAGTTGTTTTTCTTTTTTGATTAAAATGATCTGGAACTATTTATGATGACAGAATTGAAACTAATCCCAGTGTGTAAATGTGTGTGTGCGTGCGTGTGTGAGTATGTGTGTGTCTGTGTGTGTGTGTGCGTGCATCCATGTGTATGCATGCGTCTGTGTGTGTGTGTGTGTGTGTATGCATGCAATTTTTTTTAATCTCCCTCCCTCTTTCTTCTCAGCTCCAGTTTAAAAAGTGCAGACCTCATTAGTTGTGGAGGGAAACAGGGCCTTGATGAGGGTCCCACCCATACACACGGCCCTTTGTTGCCAGCGCACACTGGCGTGCTGTCAGAACCCCGTGCGTGCCTGGCTTGAAAAGCTTTTAGGGGCCTGGGAGGTGGAGGGCAGAGGTGGGGGGCGGGGGGCGGGGGGTGTGGGTGGAGGCATTGGTGTTGCTGTTTGGAGAGTGGGAGGGGGGGTGTGTGTGTCTGCTGAAAGGGACTTGTCAATATATTTTGCGAGAGTAAGGCAGCAAAGTGGAGTGATGGCTCTCGGGAGGCGCTGCCTTTAAGCTGTTATGTTATAAATATTAATCAGGCCCACTAGCTTGCCTGGAAGGCAGCGAATGCTTGGCCTGTGTCACCGGCCTCAAACCTGGATGTGAAAAGTGGCAACAATAAAGATAAAGTGGGGGGTGTTGTGGGGGGAGGCAGTGTGTGTTGGATGAGGAGTGAAATGTAAGGCGACTTTTGATGACACGTCTGGTTTTTGTTTGGGCTTATAATTCAAATGTGAAAACAAGGGGGCTTAGAAGGTGCTGGAAGTAACGGGATAAATACATTTCAACCTCAAGCGCATGGGAATACACACATGCGCGTGCACACACACACACACACACACACACACACACACACACACACACACACACACACACACACACACACAAACACAGTGTGTGCACACACAGACACACACACAGACACACACACCCATCAAACACACACACACACACACACACACACACACGCACACACACACACACACAAAGTGTGCGCACACACACACACACACACACACACACACACACACACACACACACACAGACACACACACACGCACACTTGCACACACACACACACACACACACACACAGCGGCCTCAATAAATTCCAGTCCACAGACAGAGTGTCTGGACTCTCTGTCTCAGTTGTCTTTTTTGAACAGGTGACCCATCTGTTTTTTTATTTTATTCTCTGCCTTTTCGTTGACTTTTGTTTTACAACGCATTTATTAGTTGTTCCTGGTCAGCTGTTACTAAGTTAAAAGTCTCTTATTTTTTATGTAAAATGGAACTACTCCCTGATGACTTCAGTGACCTTGTGGGACTACATGGTCACCTGCATGTGTTCAAATGCAGACAGCTAAGGTGGTTGCACACTGCCTGAGCAATGCCCAGCAATCTCCCAAACTAACATTCTAACGACGCCAGGTGTTGCTTGCAGTCTTTTCAGAATGTTCACAAAAAACAACTTCAAGCTTCAAACTGCCCAGACAGTAATAGAAAAGAACGACTTTTGGACCTGTCAGACTCAAACAGCTCCATCCATCAAACATCAACAAACGCGGACTGACGGTGCGGCACACACTGATCCAATTGATGATGTCTGTTTGAGTTTGTTGCCATTGCTGTTTTTGTTGGGTTGAGTGTGCAAGCATCGTTATTCCAGCTGTGTGCTCTATAGGAGAGTGCTGCCCAGGTGTTGGATGCCCAGTCAGGATTCTGTAGATTCAAATCACCTGATCATCTGTAGCTTTGGATTAGGCTCAGGTCTGGCAAAGACGTGGTAAATACATACCAGATCATAGCCCAAAGGCCCTCCTATGAGGCCATAGACCAAAAATGGCCTTTCACATTAGCCAATCCACTGGCATGGCCACAACGGTATAAAGGCTTCATCTCATTGGTCCTCAATCCATGCCAGAGTAGGACCCGGTTCCTTCCCAGAGTTCCCTGCTATGTTTCCAGAGACCAAAGAAGGTCTCTTAAATAAACAGTCTACCTGCCTCATCGGTGTTTGTACTTATGCTGAAACATGTTGAGTTGCAGATCGAGCAACACAAGTGCATTCTATTGGCAGAGAGCATGGGGGGGGGGGGGGTTAAAAATAGAGGTGTCATGCATTATGTATCGTTGGCTGTCAGAGGAGTTTAACCACTCAAATCTCCCTGTTGTACTCCGAGCCATTGCTGCAGACTTGAATAACCTTTAGAAAAGATCGCTTCCCTCCACCACCACCCCCACCCCCACCACATCCACCCTCCACCCCTACCCCCCCCCCCCCCCCCTGCTTTGTCCCCTGCTTGTGGGGCTGTTTGCTTAGTTGGAAGCAGAAAAAAATTACATGACTGTCCCAAGATGCCTTGGGAGTCTTGCCGGATGGATGCAGACTCTGGAGCGCATCCGGCCCATGTCAGGGTCTGATCCGGTCCACGCTCTTTCGCTATCTTGGCTCGGGCATTCAGGCCTGAGAGGGCCATCCCTTTTCTTGGCTACAATGGGCATTAAAGCACTCTGAGCTGGACGTAGGCTATGTGTTATTGCACTGTTATCAGTAATGGCCTCCTTTTTCCCCTTGGCCTTTGGCTAGACGTGAAGATAATTTGTGTGTTATACATTGGCCATATTGCTAGTCTAAAGGCATTCAGAGGATAGGCAGGCACATCGTTGCATACTATCTATGCTACATGGTGTTTGCATGAGCCATATATCATGTGTTTGTATCAGTAGCAAAAGGTCTCTGCGATTTAGCATTTTGACACATTTTTTGCTCGCTCCATTTGGTATTTACCCAAGACAGCACTCACTAGCGCTAGTTTTTTCATGTGCAATTACTCTTCTCAATCACCAGTTGTTTATTCCGTATGATTCTGAGACGCACAAGGCTCGATACACAGTGCATGTGTAATCCTTCAGACCCAAGTTCTGCTCTCGTCCCAGTTCTCAGGTAAGACTCTGTGTAAAGGCGATGAGAGCCTAATTCCTGTGTGTTAAGGTGTAAAATCAGCCAGCTTTGATCTTACACAGTCGGGTTCACATTCAAGATGTTCGCATTAATTAGTCGACAATTTATTTTATTTGTTTATTTAATAGACAGATTTCTTTTAGCTCTTTATTTTTTATGCTGTTGTTTATTTTAAACCTTGAACCCCCTATCCCCATACCTTGTCAGAGCATCAGATTCTTTGCAGCTAAAAGGATGAGGTAGTACCATTTGTCCTTGGTCCTTGTTTTTTGTGCTATTGTTTTCTTGTCCTGTTTTTCAGCCCAACCTGCCTGTGTTTGTTTATGTAGGCATATTTGACTGAAGAGACATTGACAGTTTGTTGATCCTCTCCATACAAGTGAAACAAAGCCTTGTGGAAGTCTTTGATCTTGTAGATTTGTTTTCTTTGCTGTCAGTAGGAAACTGGAGTAGTCCTCGGCTGCCAAGGAGGAGCCTCTTCTAAGATGGTGCAAAAACTATGAAAACAATCATAGGCCATTTGTTCAGCATGGTAATGAATTATTCACCTCTTAGTCTTCAGGTGATGCTTCCCTCACCATTTAGACCCTCTGTGTTAATGGGCTTGTTCACAAGCTTAATTCACAAGCAGTGTGTCACACTGAGTGAGTCAGACTTAGAGCAGTTGAAGTCAGCATCCTGCTGTTTTATTTTTTAAAAGTGGGTCTACGCTGTGCTTCTATGGAAAATAGGGAGCTGCCACCATGAGATCTTGCTGATGTGTTGTAAATATAATATTTAATATTTACAGTGCAGATTCTGGAGAAAATGTGTAACTTGTCATTTTTGCTTAAAGCTGTGGTTTAAAAACTTAAACGCATTGCTCAACCAGCATTAAAATGTTTACCCAGTAGGCATCCATGCTATTTTCATTTTATAACAATTTCTAGACATATATATGTGATCTGATTTTAGAGAGAGGAAGAGTTATGTCTACAAAGTGCATGTGGCATAATAATCAGGTTGGACTTAAAGTTAAGACCAACTTATGTTAAGATACCCTTGTGTGTGCAAGCAGCTTTATGTGTTTTTATTTCCAAATGTTCATTGACCCTCAGTCGCTCTCTTCTGTTAGGCTTCTAAGCAGAGATTTCAGCCATTATCATTAGCCTCATTTGTTGTAGGCTCCTAATTGTTTCCCCCATGTCAATTATAATGAGTTTTGTTTAATCAAAAGAAATAGGAAAATTTCTGATGGTGAGAATAAAATAATTTACATTGGTCTTGTTTTTTAAGTTAAAATTACTCTGCGCTGACTCTATTACCTCTGTTTACATGGGAGGCAGCGCTGTTCAATAGAACAATTGTTCATTAGTGCAGAAGCAAATGAAATTTTATAAATTTAATTTAAGTCATTCCGCAGTTCAGTTGGAGTCAGCGGAACATACATCGACAGAAATTGGCCAGCCATTTCATTACGTAAAAAAAAAAAAACGTATTGCGGGCTTTAAACACAAGGGAATCTAATAAGTAGTGCTCGTTGGGGTCTACATTTTTGTTCTGGAGAAACTTTCAGGCTTGGCTACTGTAGTGCTGCAGAGGCAAATAGAGTTAACATTAAAAAAAGTGACAAATTGTTTCAGAGTTGCGTCGACATCCATTCTCTTAGGTGTCCAAGAATGGCAAATAAAAATGTCAGTAAATGGGCCTGGTAATGGGGATATTCTCACTCATAAATATTCATTCACATTCATCTTTTCAGTTAATATGGCTAAAAATATGTGCTGGGGTGAGGACATTCATACGTCTAAGTCAAGAGAATATTGTATGAAGCATTTTCTATGCATAGTAATGCTTAGTAAGGAAATCTAGAACACTAGATCTATGCGGGCAGATAATTTAATCCCACTAAGAATAGTGCATGGGGGTAACTGATTCATAATAATCTTTCATTATGGCAGCATTTGTGATTGGAAACAATTGTCACAGGTCTCAGTGGGCTAGGCTGAACCTTATAACCTTTTTGCGGACTTGGATTTTGATGGTTGTTAATCATGAGGGAATAAATTGCCATATGCTAAAATCCTTCGCTAAGGGTAATCTGCAGAGTGGGATTTGTCTCTGCAAAGCCTTTTTACTCGCCCCCATTTTGCAAATCAGATGTATGTCATGAAAGTATGAGGCATTACATAAAGCCATAGGAAAGCCAAAGACACGAATAACTACAGAACTCCTCAGCATTATTTTTTTTCCTCTTACCTTTTTGTCCTTTGTTGTTTGGCACCAAAGCAGTATGGGATCCATTCCAGGTGCACCCTGGGAACCTGAGCCCCTTTTATGGTTTTAGATTATGGTTGGAAGTGATAGAAATGGATATAATAGAGACACTGGATATATGGATATTTTTTGCCTTGGCATATCCTGCTGAAATGGAACGAAAGGTTTTGATGTTACCATTGTGTGTGAACATTTTTTTTTTTTTTTCTATTCTTTTTTTTTCCTATTTTGTGTAGGTACACCAGCAGACAGGACTCCAAGTGGTCCAGTGTCTGTGCCTTTCTGTTTATCTTTAAGAGACAGCAGCAGCACATTACTGGGCTTTCCTGTGCAGGACCTGGTGTGCAGTGATTAAATATTAATCGTCTTTAAATACCCCCATGTTGGATGCGGTCATCAGGCCAAAGAGGTGAGAGGAGGGAAACTCTACTGAGGTCTCTCCTTTTAATTTGGGACCAAACCCATCTTTTGCCTGTGACTGTTTGCTCTGAGAAGTCAGTCATCCCCCATTCTCAAAGATCAGATCACTTCACTTAACAGGGAGATTTTAAATGTTTGGTGTTTAAATGGGGCCTTTTTTCTAGAAGCCGCCCACATCTCGAGATCTCTTCTGCTCTGTATGCACCACTCTCTGCCTATTTCCAGACTGTTTGCTTCCGAGGCGGACATATTATCGTGACGTAGACCTAGACCATTGAAAGATGACGTGGGAGCCGACGTACGGGGGAAGTTCTCAAAATGGCATAGTCTCATCGGG
The DNA here is from genome assembly GCA_030347295.1 of Setipinna tenuifilis. Lineage (NCBI taxonomy): Eukaryota > Metazoa > Chordata > Actinopteri > Clupeiformes > Engraulidae > Setipinna > Setipinna tenuifilis. Next base: position 3,957,323 of record CM059279.1, read on the forward strand.
ATACCGCTGCCCTCAAGGTTCAAGGCTCTCTCTGTGAAGCAGAAATATTTCCTACGGAACTGAGGGGTTTTTGCAGTTGTTGTGTAATATGTGGAGGAACATGGGTCTTGTTGAATAAGTAATAAAAGCACTCCATACGCCTGCACAGAGAGGGGGATGAAGAAGGGAGCTCTCATCTCATAACAGTGTCATGACTGCCTTATTAACAAACGTTTATTCTCAAACCCTTTTTACTGTATCCTTTTTAAACTTAACATAGCTTCTGTTTGCCATTTACAGTATGCGATGCTATGCACACATACAGTACATCCACGAAACCTGACTTTTGTTGATGTCAAATTTATATCTTCACTATATTCTACTTTTAAAAACTCTTTACACAATACATATGAATATTCTATATGCAAGTTACAGCATGTTGATGTAATAATACAAATGTATTTAAGGCAGCAGTGCTCACTAGGTAGGCTTGTGAAGTGGTTGAAAAGAGTATTTGATATGACGGAGAGGCAGGGCGGGGGTCCATGGGCCTGCTGTGAGAGCTTTGTGTCTGAACATTAGAGGCCGTGTCAGCCCTGATTAAGCATACGTCAGTGCACTGAAGTTGGTGGAAACACGGACCCGCAATAACTCCTGTCTCTAATTACGCCGGCCGTGCTCTGTGTCACAGTGTGTTTTGGGTATAACTTAGCTAATTAATCATCCAGAAGCCAACGTTGCTCAGGAGCAACACTGAATTTATGAATGTCCTCCATGGGTATCAAAAATATCCTTTTCACTGTCTAAGCTACTGTTGCTGATTGGTAAGTGGTTTGGTTTGCAGCAAGTGCTAAAGTGTTCAACTCAGTCCTGTATCACGCAGCTGACACATTTCAAAATGGCTGCCCCCACTTAGAAGAGTGGATAAGCAAAACGGGTAAAAAGACAAATGTCTATTTCCTACAGCTTCACAAATTTAATTTGTTAAAATATTGCTTTTTGACTAGTTGAATATAATATTTATGCATTAAAGGTGACTAAATATAGAAAACCTATTTTGTAGTAAGCTTTGCAAAAATGCTGTTGCTCCTGAGTCACAATACATTTTGTATTGAAAAGTAAACATAGTTGATTTTTCTACTGCATTCAGACATTGATAAGTTACAAATCTAAAATCTTCTGATATGTCATTAGTAACACACTTACATAGGTCACACCACCTCTCCAACACACTGAGACAACCGTCTATACACAAAAACACCCCTGCACCCCAAAGAGCTATTTTGCCACCCCCTTATTCCGCATTTAAACATGTACATACAAGAACATATACACATACACTAACACATACACAAGCACCTGTGTGTGCACATACACATAAACACACATACAGTAACCCAACAATAGTCAAATAATAAATCATGTAATTATGTATTTCAATATGACTAATAACTTGGCTGATGAAAAAATTAAAACTGAGGCTATTAATAGCCAAGGTGTCGCTCATTCGTTAGTGAAGTTTTTTAGCCAGCTCTGAGCCAACTGAAAACTTTCACTGCAGTTTCTGTAAACCCCGTAAGAAACAGGGTTTCTCAATCATTTTGTTTGCCTCATCCAAATGGCACAAATAATTTGTGTGTAGTATCTAAACATGCAGTGGGCGTCGCAAGCGTCAGATTCAAATCGGCACAAATTAGAGCTGTGAAAGCGATCCCCTGAGCTCCACGGCAAAATGGATCCCAGGAGTCCGGCTTTCAGAGGCGGCGGCGGCGGCGCTGGTCTTCAAATGGCTCTGCTCAGATGGATCATCCTTGGGAAATCTTGATGAAAGCGGGCCACGTCAGTTTGAGTCTCTGTCTCTGTCTCTGTCTCTGTCTCTGTCTCTGTCTCTGTCTCTGTGTCTGCTCCCTCCTCCCACTTAATGCAGTGTGAATTAGAGAGCAGATATACATGTGCACGGTGTGTGTGTGTGCATGTGTGTGTATATATATATTTATATTTGTGTGTGCGTGTGTGTGTAAATTGTAATTTGTATATTTGTAATGTGTGTGTATGTATTGCATGTATGTGTACGAGTGTGTGTGTGTGTGCCTACATTGCATCTATATGTGTGTGTGTGCGTGTGCGTGTGCGTGTGCGTGTGTGTGTGTGTGCGTGTGTGTGAGTGTGTGTGTGCGTTAATGTGAGTGTGTGTAATTTCTTTTCTGAAGACAACTTGAGCTTATATAACATGGAACAATGGAATGAACCCATTAGTCCACCAAGCAATGGGATATTCCTTTATTAATTAGTCAAATTTCATCCGTCTCCTTTCTGGTCCTCTAATTCAAAATGTCATTTTCTTCCACCAAAAGACAGTCCTACAGTGGCAGGGTTAGGAGCTTTTGTTGAAGTGTTTCTCCTCATTTACAAGGCAGTGCAATGACTGCTTGAAAAGAAAAAGGTCATTTGTGTGCTTTGCAGAGTACATCCTCGTGCCCTGTAATATACTGTGAAGCTGCGTTGCTATTCTATTGCGTTTATTACAGCTTGAGACATTTAGAGAGAGAGAGAAAAGAGCGTATGGTAGAGGAGAAACTGAGAGAAAGGGTGTCTTTGTGGGTATTCTGTGGCCTTCTTTGTTGCCTCTTTGTTGCCACCTAACTAACGGAGGAGCCAGAGGGCACATTTTCCACAGCGTTTGAAGCGGTATTTTCTTTCCCCCCACAAGTTTTATTTCCCCACCTCTCGCTTGTGAACTGTATCTCTGCACCAATTCAGCAGAAACCCAAGACAGCAATACAGACGGCCAAAAGAAACATCTGCAGACCATAGAGGATTTGCACTGCGCTTTTTATTTGCACCTCGCCAGCCCAGAACGAACCCCCGTTCGCTGCAGACCCAGTGAGTGAAATCAGAGATCTTCGAGCGAAGTAAAGGGGGATCTCCGGGCTCTCTTGTCGGTAATAAGCAGGGGTAGCGGTGGGGGTGTGTGTGGGTGGGGGTGGGGTGGGGTGGGGGGGGGTAGCACATTGAAATCTCCCTCCAACAACAACAACAATGTCCATTCATAATGTGGTCCTGGCCAAGGCCTGAAGTCATTCACACAGGAAGCCTCCTCTGTGTTTTCCTGTCCCGTTGGGTCTCGCTTACATTTGATTGCAGATTATCATGGAAGGGGATCCACACACTCTTTTAATGCCGGCTGAGTGCAGATGATCCGATAATGAGCGTGTCAGAAATGGGGGAAGATGGTGTAGATCTCAGTGTTTGTGTTTGTTTGGTTATTTTGCTATCTTTTTTTTCTCCACTTTTTTTTTTGTAAGTCTCAGGCTTGGTCGGTTGCTCCTGGCTGCTTATAGTCATGGATTAAAGAGATTGTTAAGGCATGAAAGGTTCCTGCAGGTGGAAGGTAAGAGATAAGAAGTGTTGAAGTATGTTTGAGTGTGAAAGTGTTTCATATGCGAAAAAAAAAAATCAAATAAAAAATGGAGCAGCAGGAAAAGTTTTGATGCTGTTTGATGAATAAAATGAAAATAAAATGTAACCCTTGTCACCACTAAACCTTCACGTGTAGAGGGCGCAGCGGCTTATTGTTTACCGACTCCATCTCTTATTGAAAGGTTATTACAGGGATATTATCATCACAGTTTGGTAAACATGCAGCAATGTATTATGCTTTTATGAACACAGTGAACATATGCAGAACAACAGCAATATTTTTTTTTCTTCAGCAGTAGGGAGGATGTAAAAGTACACAATATTTAATCAAGCCTCTGTGTGGATGTTATTGAGGCAGTTATAATTGGAAGTATGTCCAAAAAAAACACAGCTTTTTTTTTTGTGTGTGCTAAACGTCTGAGTTGTAAATAATACTTGCTAGTCATTGTATTGCAGCAATGGCACATATGTGATTGATAAACAAGCGAACTCAGTCCAGGGAACTGTATTCAGTGGTGCTGTATTTAATTTGTGTACATATGAAAGGGAAAATTGATCCGATACAACCTTCCATGTCTAGTGACCGTGAAGGATGGCTGGTGTGTGGGGGAAAAGATCATGTTCTGCTGCTGCAGGTCGATCACGAGGACCGCTTTAGTTGGGCCGAAACATGTCTTTCGAAGAGCGGCGCACCCGTGGAACATGTCTCCTATCGGTTATCGTGAGAGTCAGGGTCAAAGGGCGGATCACCGCGATGGGGCCAATCAACTTGATTAATGACACGGGGCTCAGCCAACCACTGATCATTACACCCATTCCTCGCTGATTCAGTCATCCAGGGCCTTCAGGATTCAAAGCCATGTGTCGTGGCTAGCTCGTGAAACCAGATTGAGTTCTTCAGCTTGGATTCACTCCATCTGTTTAAGTATCATCTTACCCCGAGCTTTTTGACAAGGTGTGAGGTCTTGCAAACAATGGCGCTGAGGTCTTGTTTAATGTCTGGCATGTTAGGGCAACTTTCCCATAATGCTTTGCTTGTCAGTCTCAGTGACGAGCTAAATTGATTTTTCCTCCAACCCTGTTTTTTTTTAATTATGCTTTTCCAATTACTAGGCCCGAAATAACCACATTACCTCGCCAAAATAAAAAGAAATAGAATAGGTCAAGCATGTGAAGTCCTACATTAAATAACAAAAATAAAATATAGAATATTTCATATCTGTACAGGGCTCCTACATGTATATGTAATATATTTATTTCCACCGGTTGTTATAGATGATCACAGCAGCTTGTTCATGTACGTCTGCACAAAGACAATCTACAAGTGCAGATCTGATTGCATGGCAACGAGATCTGTCATGTTTACTTGATCTGAAAGCACCTGTGTGTGTGTTTGTGTGTTTGTGTGTGTTTGTGTGTGTGTGTGTGTGTGTGTGTGTGTGAGTGTGTGTGTGTGTGTGTGTGAGTGTTTGTGCTCATAGCACCAGAGTCTTGTTGAATCCCTCCAGAAGCCCATCAGATGAAAGAAAAAAGCTTTTCACAGAGACCAGCAGAGATTTTAACTAAAACACTGCAGAGCTCGGCTTGCCCTTGGACACAGACCGTTATCTGACATTTTGCAACAGAGGGATAATTGCTTGAAATGCGCAATAATCTCCTAACAGTGTTTTTAAAGTCTCTGAGCAGAAGGTCAGAAGGATGCAAGTTAATCGAGACAGAGATGGAAAGAGAAGGGAGGGATGGAGAGAGAGCGTCGGAGGGAGGGAGGGAGGAACGGAAGGAGAGAGGCAGAGCTGCGGGAGGTAGAGGGAGTTCTTGTGCGGTGCTAAAATGGTAGCTTGTTTATATTGCAGCTCTATTAGAATGAGGGCGAATGTCTCCATTAGCATATTTGTTAGTGGCGCACAGGATTTTACGGTGTTTTTTTTTTCTCCCTGTGTCCTGGAGCATGTTCTTTGTCCTGTAAGTTTATTTATTTATTTCTGTTAGGAGATTTTTTTTTTTGCTGAGTGTATTATATTCTTTACTGTAGAAAAAAAAATTCCAAGGACATTTCAGTGATTTTATTCCCCCTGTAGTATTTCTCTGTGGAGAATGTCACGTGGTGTTGTCAGAATGAACACACGATTGTGCATCTGATTGTTTTGCCCAGTAGGTTCAGAGCAATAACGGTTGTGTGTTTCTCTCAGTGCCATTAGAGGCCCTGATATGTGTGTTTCGGTACGGTACGCCTCAGACTCTACTCATATCCAAGGGATGAGTCTTCGGACTCTGAAGAAGACGCAGTAGCGTCGAAACGTTAGTTGTTTCTGCACCATTAAAACCTTTGTCTACGGAGTGCTCCGGTCTTGCTCCTTTTTACACACTGTATATTGTGTCCTGGACCGTGAGCACCTATCGAGGTTGGAAGCGCCTCAGACTCCCAGTTACGATGAAAGAGTGTTATTACACATGTAAGTGCTCGTGCTTGGCGTGGCATTGCGTTCACACAACAAACAAACAAACAACAACAAACAAACCAAAAAAAAAAAAAACACATCGGGTCACCAGAGATTTGGGTATAAATGCTTTTCTGTGTTAAATTATGTATTGCTTTCCATTTATTTTGAAACCTAGATTAGCATGGGCCATGTGCACTTGCAGAGACTTATTTATCTCTGGCTTTTGATGGAGCATGAATTATTTATGGATATATTCTTTTTTTCCCTCTCGCCTTTTATTCCTACCCCACCTCTCCTCGATTGATAATCATTGCGAAACCCGTGGCCCTATCCAAACTTTGTGAACCCATTGACAATTTGTAGCAGGCTTACTTCTTAGCCTGTCTGTCCAATTGTAAACTCCTCCAGCAACCTCAGAAGCAACTTCAAGTGTTGTGATGAGGGGTGATTTTTTCAGAAATGTAATTAAGGTGGTAATTTCCTGAATGCAAGTCCCGTAGTGCGCCTTGGAGTACTGGAAAAAGAAGAGTGTTGACCATGGCACTGGTTCCTTAAGTCTTGTGTGATTGTGTTCGCCAGAATGGGTTTGAGTGCGGCTTTGGCTTGCTCTGTATTATGTTGGTTTTGGCATTGACGGACACCATCCTCCTACACACACATGAATACGTACACCGTTTCCCACACACACAGATTCCCACAATCACCGCATACACAAACACACATACACACACACACACACACACACACAAACAGAAAACAGACAGTTATTGCTCAGACAGGACAGAATGGTTTCTCATCTCTTTCACATAAACACTTTGCTCTCTTTACATCCCCATCTCCTATTTCACATTCATACACATTTCACACAAACACAGCCCCTAAACAGACACTCACTCTCAAACACACACACACACACCCTAAACGCCCCTAAACAGACACTCACTCTCAAACACACACAGACTTACCTTCACCCTCAGTCTGCCAGCTCTCCATGCTGTTGCTGTCTGCCTCGGGCAGTGCTTTCCCTTGTCCTCCTCCTCCTCCTGTGGCTGGGACTAGTGTGTGTTTGTGTGTGTGTGTATGTATGTGGGTGCGCATGTGTGTATGTGTACGTGTATATGTGTGGGTGTGTGTGTGTGTGTGTGTGTGTGCGTGTATGTGTGTGTGTGCATGCGTATATGTGTGTGTGTGTGTGTGTATGTGTGCGTGTACGTGTGTGTATGCGCTGTTTCTGTATGTATGTATGTATGTGTGTGTGTATGTGTGTGTGTGTGTGTGTGTGTGTGTCTGTGTGCCCCTGGGTGGTTGCTGTACGTAGTCTGCAGGCCCAGCCTTGACTCTGGCTCTGCGGATGCCACGGACGGAGCAGCCATCCCCCAGAGGCCTCTCCGGTTACGGGCTCAGCATCCTGCTGTATTAGCACTGGCCCAGGGTGCAATAACAGCCCAGCCAGCACACCATCTGGAACTGCGACCAGCAGAGCCAGCCAGCCAGCCAGCCAGCCCTGGTCCTGAGCATGAGCATGGCCTAGCCGCTCTCACCTCAATTAAGTCATGTTTGTACAACTGGAGTTTCCCTCGTCTCCCGTCTCCAATCTCTCCTCCCCCCCCCCCCCTCTCTCCCTGTCTCTCTCCGTCTGTCTCTGTCTTTCTCTTTCACTCCCTCCTCCCCTACTCTCTTCATCTGCATCTCTCTTTATCTCTCTTTCTCTCTGTCTCTCTTTCTGTCTCTGTCTTTCTCTTTCACTCTCTCCTCCCCCTACTCTCTTCATCTGTCTCTCTCTCTCTGTCTCTGTCTCCGTCTCTCTCTCTCTCTTTCTCCCTCTCTCTCTATCTGTCGCTGTCTCTTTCACTCTCTCCTCCCCCTCCTCTCTTCACCAGCATCTCTCTCTCTCTCTCTCCCCCTCTCTCTCTCTCCCTGTTTTTCAATTGCCGTTTTTTATTCATTTCTACTGCTAGCCGAGCAGCTTTAGTTTCAGCAGCACACTCCTTCATGTCCTCCTGGAGGCCCTTGTGTTCAATCTCAGGGCTGTCCTCCTGCCGCTGCGGATTCGCTGGCCCGTTTCCTTCTATTTAACCAGGGCCCTTCACCGCCGCTCGGATCCAGGAAGTGCTGAATCTAGGGCTTTGTTCCTGGCGTAAGGCCACGGAGCTTTGCAGGGGTGAAAGCAGGTTGGGGTGTGGGTGGAGAGAGAGAGAGACAGAGAAAGAGAAAGATAGAGGGAGAGAAAGTGAGAGGTGCGTGATCTTACCCCGACCCCTCCTCTGAAGGTGGGTGGATCGGGTGGAGTGGGGTGGAGTAAGGTGGAGTGGTGGGGGGGGGGGGGGGTGGATGCTTTCGAAAAGCTACCTCTCTTGCTTTCCCCTCTTTCTTCCCTCTCCTTGGCCTCTCCTACAGAGCTTTACCTTGGCCTGCCTCTCCTACAGAGCTTTACCTTGGCCTGCCCCAGGGCAGTTGGCCTTTCCCAGTGGAGTTCCACGATTCCCCCCCCCCCCACCCCCCAGCCTAAAGAAAACTAAGCTTGTCTAGTTATGTCTGCTGGCTGTTGGAGTGCGTGCGGTCTGTGAGGTGTTGGTGAGGGGTAGCAACAGATGTTTGCTACTGAGCTCCGTCACAAACACAAACACTTTGTGTTATCAGGTTGAGGTCTGATTCAGTGCAGTTCCATAGTGCCCCTTTCCTTAAAAAAGAAAATGTGTTCGTCTTGTTAGAGCTACCACCTGCTGTGTGAGTGTTTTCTATGTGTGTGTGTGTGTGTGTGCACATGTGTGTGTTAGCAGGTATAGCCAGTAAGGTCATGAGTAATGGGGAAAATAAACTTTTAGCCTCTAGCCTAAATCTTAAAAACTGCAGTGCGACTCATTACATCACTAATGGGTTTGCGTTCCGGTACCAGATTTGATCAAGAATGTTAGCGCGCCATTTGAACTTCCCCTTTACTATGCCCAACTCCAGCCACCACCACCACCCACCCCCCCATCCCCCACCCCCAACCCCTTTCCCAACCACTTCTACATAAAATGTATCTAAAGAGCCTGAAGGGCCTTCAAGGGCAGTGGTAGCTGAGCTAATTAATGCAAAGTACAGCACTGGGAGTCCTGCTCATAAGTATTCTTTTGCGCAGTCGAAGTAATCAGTGCGCTCTCACAGATGTGCAGAGCACTGGACCCCACCAGAGACCCCCAATATACAGCCCTACCTCCCCGGCTTAATAAATCAGTACTCAAACAGCAAATTAAGCTGTGTGAATGTACGAAAAAAAGGGGGAAGGAAATTGAACTCCCCCGCCCCCCCCCCTCCTCACCTAGCCTCTGGATCAGTAGTGCTCATTGAGATGATGGTGTGGACTCGTGGACACGTTTTCGGTTGAGCTCATTATGGGATGTCTCATGTGTCTGTGCACACAGGGAGTTTTTCTTTTTTTTTCCTTGGCCTTGTTGCCCTGCGAGATCTCTGTGAGATCAAGTTCTAGTTTAAGCTTGGCTCAGTTATGTGCATGTGTGAGTAATATTTATATATTGTGGGGGCCATGTCAGTAAAAAAAAATGATTTGAATTGAATGTGGAATGTTTAACAAAATCTGATCCCATGTCGCCGCTTTGG
>CM059279.1:3969265-4009265 GCA_030347295.1 Setipinna tenuifilis
CAAGCGGGAGAAAAAAAACAATAGTGCGAAGGGGGGGAAAACAATAGTGCGAAGAGGAGTGGGAGGAGGAGGAGGGAGGGGGGGGGGGGTTGTCTGTGTCTTATGATGCCAGGAGCTCTGACTCAGACAGAACAGCGGAGGCAGCTGGAGAGAGCACAGCCTGGGTTCTGAGAGGTTTGGGCTGTGGTGACACACCTGTAGAGATGGAGAGAGAGAGAGAATGAATAGAGAGAGAGAAAGAGAGAGAGAGAGATGCAGACATAGAGAGGGGTGGGGGAGCACTGGAGAGCTGGAGAGAGCACCGCTTGGATTCTGAGAGAGTTTGGGCTACGATGACACACCTGTAGAGATGGCAAGAGAGAGAGAATGAATAGAGAGAGAGAAAGAAAGAGAGATGCACACAAAGAGGGGGGGTGGGGAGAGGTGGAGGGAGACAGCTGGAGAGAGCATTGCTTGGATTCTGAGAGGTTTGGGCTACGATGACACACCTGTAGGGATGTAGAGAGAGAATGAATGGAGAGAGAAAAAGAAAGAGAGATGCACAGAGAGAGAGGGGGGGAGGGAGAGAGAGGTGGAGAGGAACAGCTGGAGAGAGCACTGCTTGGATTCTGAGAGGTTTGGACTACGATGACACACCTGTAGAAATGGGAAGAGAGAGAGAGAAATAGAGAGAGAGACGGAGAGATAGAGATGGGGAGGCAAGAGAGAGAGAGGGAGAGAGAAAAAGGGAGAGAGAGATAGAGATGGAGAACGAGAGGTTGGCTTGGGGTGGGGGGGTTGGGGGGGGGGGGGGGGGGGGGCAGTGGGAAGGAGCGAGAGGCGAGTAATCAAATTCACCCCCACAATGATCTGGGCACTCGCCGCCTCTCATCTGGCTTTTATTTATGGAGAGATCCCTTTTCTGTCCCGCGCCCTATCCCTGATTAGATCCGGGATGCTGATTGTAGCCTGGAGCTACGGTGATCAATCCTAATTTACTGCGGGAATTGGATTAATATAGAAAAGATGCAGTGCGCTGACCTGACAGCTCCAAAGGACGTCCACCCCCCCAACACACACACACACACACACACACATACACACACACACACACACTCCTCCCCGCCATCAAAAATACGCCACCCCCCCCCCCCTCTTCTCGCCACCACTTCCCCTTCCGTCACGCACGTACGTTCCTGTCTGACCAGAACAACAGGAGAAAACAGGCCACACATTGCTGTTTTTTTTATCTTGTCTTTTTATGTTACCAAACAGAGGTTTGTGTGTTCTGAGCGAATGTTGACATTGATGACTGGTTCTGGATTAAACGAGAGAAGAGCTGGCACAGATGATTTAAAGGGTTTTTTTCCCCTCTGTAAACCAAACACAAAGCTCTCAGTCTGGTTTTCATCGGTGTAAAATACTGATAACGCCTGGTGCACAGGGCCATGCAGATCTTGTGATCGTTTCATTTTTATGCCACATGTCATAAGCCATTTAGGATGGATCAAGGAGGCTTCTGGGAAACATTGATAAAATGTTCCCCACAGCAATTCATATGCCTGGCAAATTTATATAAGCTTATTCCTACTCATATGGCTCACAGTCTATGTCAATGATATGCTAGCCTATGTTTCACTCCTCCTGGTACTCTGTGTCCTGTGTGTGTGTGTGTGTGTGTGTGTGTGTGTGTGTGTGTGTGTGTGTGTGTGTGTGTGTGTCTGATTTTTTTTGCAGTGGCTCTCTAGACTATGAAAATCTCTTTTCCTGATGTGTCAGTATTGCTGGGTGATTTGCTCCATGCAGCTTTATGGCAGGAAAGGTACCGTGTGTGTGTGTGTGTGTGTGTGTGAGAGAGTGTGTGTGTGTGTGAGAGAGAGAGAGAGTGTGTGTGTGTGTGTGTGTTTTTGTGCGGGCCAGGTTTTCAGATGTGAAGCCAGGCACAGCATACAGTCCGATGACTCAGCTGTCGACATCATTAGCGGCTGCTAGCTGGCTAATGCTAGTGTCCGTATGCTAGCTCATTCACCCACAGTCCTTTCTTTTTTGGCGCTCCGCTGAGTGTGTGCGCCCCCCCCCCACCCCCACATCCCTCTTCTCCCCCCTCACAATCTCTTTCTCTCTATCCAGCTCTCTCCCCCAGAGCTCCCATATCGAGCTGCCTGTGGATTGATGGGCCCTTAAAAGCACCATAATGGCCGCCGCGGACCACAGCGTTCGCTAAGGGGCTGAGCAAATATTCACCATTGTGGAGATTTCGCTCAAGATTAAAGTGTCTTGGCTGGGGGTGTTGGAAACTCGAATCTGCCAAATCCGGTGGAACTTTCACCAGACTTAAAGTGAAAATCCTTGTGTGTCCCTTATACTGTACGTTCTATGATTTAAAAAAAAAAGAAGCTATTTACTTTGTTTCTGTCTGAAAGGACCGGTCGACGTTGTGAAGTGGTGTAGATAATCGTTATAGTGCTGTTATTTTTACAGCGTTCTGCGCGGCTGTGTGTGTGCAGGTTAAAAATGTATGGGCTGGGGTGATTCGGAGGAGCTTCAAACTGGCTACTGTAGACAAGCCTGGGAAAACCATTAAAGCTTCAGCAGAGATGAGGGATGGAAACAGAATTACACAGACACATACACACACGCACACACACACACATCATTACACACAGAGACACACACACACACACACATATACTTACACACACACGCACACACACGTACACATTAACCTGTCAATGCACATACACATGCGAATAAAGACACACACACAGGCGCAAATGCATGACGCAACATTGTGCGACCTGCACACAAACACACACACACAACACATCTGCAGACACACACTCATTCTCTCTCTCCTCAGGCCTCTGTCAAATCTGTTCTTTTTTTTTGCCCAGACCTCCAGGGGAACTGCCCGCCACCCACCACTGCACCTCCCACCCTCCGCCTACCCACACTCGGTTCCACAACCCCAGCCTTTTCACTCAAGATGTTTCACATTTAATACCAGAGAGAGTCTTCATATACGTACCCTGCGGCCTCTTCACTGAAGCCGCCAATCTCACTCTCACTCCGTGCAACTCTAGCCTGGCTGGCCCCTAAAAGACACACACACACATGGGCACACACATGCACGCAGGCACACACACACTAAGTCACCCCTTGACCTACACACATGCATACACAGGCACGCACGTCCATACACACAAACACACACACACACTCACACACACACACAAACACAAACATACCCCCAAACCTACTCATATGCACACAGACACATACAAACATGCATGCGCGCGCACACACACACACACACACACACACACACACACACACACACACACACACACACACACACACACAAAGACACACACACACAGCCGCCCCTGTCCCACATGGTTTCTTACACAGCACAGCCAGTCACACAGATACACTCACAGAGTACACTACCTGTTTGGCGTCCTAAACCAGCACTGCCAGTTGGGTTGTGGTGTGTGTGTGTGTGTGTGTGTGTGTGGGGAGGGGCCGGTCGGGAGATGAGGGGCGAGTAACGAGTATGCGGCAAGGCTAACTCAGATTGATGAGCTACTGCTTATGAGGCGCTGTGAGAGCATAAAACTGGCGTTGCTGACAGGCTGCAGATAAGCACACAGAGAGAGTGCAAAATAGAGAGCTAGAGGAAGAGCGAGAGAAAAGAGAGAAGGCAGAGAAGGATAGAGAGAGAAGGAGGTAAAGAAAGGTAAAGAGAGGCAGAGACAAAGAGGTAAGGAGAGAGAGACCGAAAGACAGAGAGAGTAAGGGAAAGAGGGTGAGAGAGAGAAGGAAAGAGAGACAGAGAGAGTGAGGGAAAGAGAGGTTGAGAGAGAGGAAAAGAGATAGATAGAACGAGAGAGCTGGCGCTCTGCACGGTTGCTACAGCTACCTTCACGGATGTCGTAATTGTACTCACAGGTGTTGTCCGTAAACAGGGCTGTGGTGAATAATAGTTTGCAGACAGGACGGCCAAGAGCAAACAAAAGCAACAAATCATGTATAGATGTTTCCTTTGCACACCGCCAGAGATTTGGGTACATTTTTCTGTTGTTTGAGTGTGTTGACCAGGGGTGTTTTGTATTCACACCTACTCTACTCTGTCTGAACACAGCGGGGTAAAGAGGATGGTGGCGGAGAGGTGAATCAGGGGGTGGGGTGTGGTGGGTTGGGGGGGGGGTAGTTGGTGGTGCGGTGTGGCGGTGGGCTCTATCTCCCTGTCACCCTGCTGTGCGTTTGGTACAGAATGTGGAGCAAAATTGTTGTCTGTGAGTGATGAAAGGGAGCGCAGAAGAGCCCTGATGTCCCAGTATTGTTCGCAACTGCTACGAGTTTTTTTTTTCTTTTTTCTTTCTTCTCTTTTCTTCTCCCCACGACCGAGGTGATAAGAAGTCTTTGGCGGTGGCTCCACTGCACTGCACTGGAGGGAAGGCATGAGTTCCAATATGTACTCAGTATGTACTGTCTGTTAACAGTTAGTGTTGTACATGCTCTTCTCTTCCCTGCTGATTGGCTACCCATTGGATGCTGCCCTTGAGACATACTGCCCCCCCCCCAACCCCCTACCCCCTCCACCACTGCCCTCACCCACAGTGGAGGAGTTGTAATTGCCTTTGTGAGATTGCAGCATTCACGAGTCCTTCACCCTCCTCTCCTTCTTCTTTCTGTCCCCTCTGTCGCTTTCTCCATCCTCCCTCCTCCCTCCTCCTCCTCCTCCTCTCGTCCATTTTGCCCATCTCTGAAGCCCTATTGTGTTGTGTTCTCAGCCTCTCTGCTGTTCTCTCACCGCCTTGCTCGGCGTCCCTGTCTCACAAGGCAGGCTCTTGCATTAGCAATAGCATAATAGCAAGACAAGGCTGTTGACTAAACTGTGTCAGCTCTTTCTCTCCTTCCCGTCCTTTCTCTCTCTCTCTGCCTCTGTTTCTTTCTCTCTCATTCTCTTTCACTTTCTCTTTCTCTCTTTGTCTTTGTCTTTCTCTCTTGCCTGCTGGCTTCTGCATACACAACCTTTTGTGTCTGTCCATTTATCTGTCTCTCCAACATGGCCTTCTCTCTGTCTGCCCATCCAGCATTGATCGCTCTGTCCATCATGGGCGTCACAAGACCTTTTTTACTGGGCCACGTGCCCAAGTAAAAATCAGCTGTTCTGCAGTACAAAATGTTTTAAAGCTTTATTAGGATCAACAGTAGGCTGTAGGAAAAGAGTGCACTTTTATCAGATCTACTTTCTAACTCATTTTGTGATTGTTGTAGGACATTCTCACAGACATTCTATCTGCAAAGTGTAACGTGTTTAGTTTAGTGCATGATACTGGAGAGACGAGGTAAGGTAGCGCAAATTTTCTGCATCAAAGGTATACAACATTTTAATAAACCCATTATCCCACATGGGTCCTAAAACAGTATTGCATAACTTCTCTAAATAGATATTAGGAAATTCTTCTCATGAAGCAGAGACAGTGGCAGGGAAACAGTGACGGATGAGGGTGAGAGGTAAGATTATGGTTGAATGTGCTAGTTAACTAGCCAGTTAATCAGGGTTTCTAATTTGTGAGGGTTGAGATGAGATGTATGAACTCACAAAAGACTCACTGGATGTTCATACATTTAGCATCAGCATGCATTAAAATCCTAAATGCCAGCAATAGTTTTTTAGGAGGAAGGGGGTGGTGTCTCTATCTCTTTGACCTGTTCGTCCAGTAACCTCATTCAACAGAGAGTCCGCATTGCAATAATTTATATTGGCTAACATTAATGGTATCCACTCTGCACAGATTAAGGAAGATGGCTAACCTATTTTCAGCAATTTAAGGGACATTCGTCATAAAATTGTCTACATTAGCAAAGGATGGTGTCATTGCAGCACTGTCTAGATAAAGGTGTTCAGAGCTATTATTTTCTAATTTTGGCTAAAACTGTGAGTGTGGAGATTTAATCTATAGTTGAAAACAGAAGTAAACACTGTCCTAAATCATAAAAAATCATTCTCCCTTGTCTCCTAGCATTGTGTTGTACGTGTGTGTATTTGGGGTGGTGGGTGGGGGGCAGAGGCTGGCAGGGGGTGCAGTGTCCAAGAAAGCTTAATTCCTAGTAACATCCCTGCAGTCCATCTGTCTGTCTGGCTGGCTGTCTTGCCTTGCCCTGGCCACCTCCGCTGAGCATTGGTGCTGGTGGCAGGGCCAGGGGAGGTGCTGGCCAAGTCTCAGAAAGCCCACTGGCTCAGGCCAGCGTGTGGATCAGAGATTTGATGTTTGATCCACAGCTCAGGTCGGATTGAAGGGTGTGTGTGTGCATGTGTGTGTCACTGTGTGTACGTGTGTTTGGAAGGTGGTGGCTACTGTTGGGGACAAAGGCTAGCGCGGGGGGTGGTGGTGGGGGGGGAGGCTCCCATTCCCCAAGCAACACTGTCACTCAAGATGTCGGAGCTGGGATTTTGAGCGCCTACTATTTGGCCTGTTTATTTATTTAGAGTCTCCGAGGCAGGACAGAGTGTGCTCTATTTTTCTGGCGCAGACTGATGGTGGTGAGGGAAAAGCAAACAATGCGCGCACGCTCAATTTGGCTGATGGACAGGACAGGGAGACGGACACGCTTACACATACACAAGCACAAACACACACACACACACACACACACACACACACACCCACAAGCACGGTACAAAGTAGCTTTTTGATGCACTTTCAAAACATCTGTTAGAATTGTGCTCTCACATCCTAGATGTTTTTTTTTCAGAAGCAGCAAAAAAAGCAGTTGATGGAATGGTGACAGCTTTGGGATCCAACCATCGAAGAAGTAATAAAAAAAGAATGACTCAACAGAATTGCTGAAAAGAAGTAGATAATTATACAGTCTGTCAAGAGAGAAAAAAGCATCATGCGGTTAGGGTAGCATTTGAATGCTGTAAAAACACATTTATTTCCTTAGGGGGTGGGCAGGTAAAGCATAGAATAGAAAATCTGCTTCGCCTTTTCACTGCTAGGTGTTACATCGGGTGAAGTAGAAATAGAAAGGCACTTATCCTAATATTTCAGACAATCATGGCAACCGGGTGGGTTTGACGTGCATTGGCTTTTAGTTGCTTTAGTGTTCCTTCTTTGTGGCTAGAAGAACAAACTTGCCTGGTCTATGCAGACAGAGGCTCTTTGGATTTTCCGTGGCCAGTATTCTGAGAGTAATACAGTTTGTGGTACAAATGGTAACCAATGTTTTTTTGGGAGTAAAATGGCACTGTGATGTGGTAAATATGGACCACAGATGCGCGTGTGTGTGTGTGTGTGTGTGCGTGTGGTCTTCATGCATATGTGCGTGTACTGTGTTTCTGTGTGCTCTTTCATGCATGTGAATGTTAATATATGCTCATTTTCACTTTAACAGAATAAATGGAATTTGCTTGAAGCACCAGTGAATTCCCTTCATGGTAGCACCAGTTTTGCCAGAGGCTCGAAAGCCCATTTGTGCTAGTTTCACTGTCATCACTCGGCCTGTCTTTCTCACCGGCATGACAGCGTGAGAGACTCGAGAGTACCACCTTCTCGATGCTGTTTCGCGGGAAACAGCCAGCGCCCTGCAACGCGGGATTTGCTCGTGAGCCACACGTTGCCGTTCGCTGAGTCCCTCAGAAGGAATTTGACTGATGGGGGGGGGCTAACACAGACGCTAACGCTAAGACACACACACCGCATGAGTTTGCTCCCAAAGCGCCACAATCCTGTTCTTATCCCCCCCCTTTCCTTCCTTTTTCCGTTTTCTTCTTCTCTGTGTCCTAGTTGGTTCTTAACCACGCAGCAGCACCATGCCAGCTACTGTGTAGCTGATGTGTAAGCTGGTACCCGCTGCTGGGCTCGATGCTAGCTTGTTTGCTCTGAAGTCAGTGGATCAGGGAAAGGGAGTTAGGGCAAGTTGGGGGAGTTAGCCGCCTATCTTAGCCGGCGCTAATCTTATTGAGGGCTGTGGCACTGGGGGCAGGAGAGGCCCTGTTAAGTCAACATATCTGGGGGCTGCTTCTGAGGGTGCGAGGGCTTGGGGACTGGAGAAGCCAGAGCCTGCCTTGAGCGAGCACTGGGTGGAGGAGGAGGGTGGTGTTGGTGGTTGGTGGTGGTAGGCTGGTGGCAGTGGGTGGGGTGGAGGGATTATGGGACTTGATTATTGCTTAGCTGGTATTAGGGTTGGTTTCATTCCAGCGAGGGTCATTGGAAGGCAGAGCCAGCACAACTATCGCTCTAATGAGCCATAATGGTGGGCTCTAATGAAGACTGAGTAGCATCAAACCTCTCCACCGCCCCCACCCCTCCCACCTGTCCTTATGCGTCCTGTGGGATTTTCTCAAAGCACTAGACAGTAACCATGGTCTGAGCAGGAACAGGCTGGATCCTGCTCTCTCTCTCTCTCTCTCTCTCTCTCTCTCTCTCTCTGTCTTTTAACCTCCTCCATCTTTTACAGTGTCTCGTCTCTCCATTTACTGTCTTTATTTGTGGCTAGTAGCAGTCTTGAGGATTTAGGATTGTGGGGGCCGGTACAGATTATCTTGACAATGCTTTTGCTTTCGTTACTGAATGCACTCAGTAACGATATGCCCTCTTCCCACTCGTCCTCTGTCTCTCCAACTACATCTCTCTCTCTCTTTCTCTCTCTCTCTCTCTCTCTCTCTTTCTCTCCCTCTCTCTGTCTCTCTCTCTTTCTTGTGTGCACTTCTTCTTGTTCTTCTTCCCCCTATTGACACCTCCACCCACCTGTCTTGAAGCAGTAAGCCCCCTATCACGAAAAGGCCAATTTATGGTGCCATTTTGCTGCCGTGTCGTTAATGGCTAAGCAGACATTTTCGCCTGATTGTTGGCTCCACCAATCCTGGCTTCAAGGTCAGGCGTGTGCATCATGTGCGGCCGAGCCGACCTGTTATTTACTGAGCCGCATGGAAGGCATTACTCCCTCTCAGATCACACTTGCTGTCACTCACTCACTCACTCACTCTGTCTCTCTCTCTCTCTCTCTCTCTCTCTCTCTCTCTCCCTCTCTTTCTGACTCTCTCCCTCTCTTTCTGACTCTCTCCCT
Source organism: Setipinna tenuifilis (assembly GCA_030347295.1). Lineage (NCBI taxonomy): Eukaryota > Metazoa > Chordata > Actinopteri > Clupeiformes > Engraulidae > Setipinna > Setipinna tenuifilis. Next base: position 3,978,326 of record CM059279.1, read on the forward strand.
CTCTGTCCCCTCCTTTCTCATATCCACTAACTGTAGCACAGAGCTGTAGCTCTTTCTTATTCTTTCCGTCTCTCTCTCTCTCTCTCCTTCTCTCTCTCTTTCTTTCTCTTTTTCCACCCTTCTCCCTCTCTCTCAAGCCCTTGAGCTCTAGCACTTTCTTTCTCATTCTTTTTTCCCTCTCATTCTCTCTCTCTGTTCCCCCCTCTCTCTCTCTCTCTCTCTCTCTCTCTCTCTCTCTCTCTCTCTCTCTCTCTGTATTCACTAGCTTGAGTGCTTTCTTTTTCACTTTTTCTCCCTTTTCTCCCACCCTCCCATCCTCCATCTTGCCCTCTCAAGCTGCTTTATTCCTGCTTGCACGCTCTCTCCTTGTCAGGCCCTAAACCTTGAATAGCTCACCGTGATTACTAGTGGGGGGATTTGCAGCAATGGTCCCAGGCTACTTTTGTTTACGTTCGGGCTTTTTTTTTTTAACAACAGATTCTGTTTTGTGCTGGCAAGAACTCCTTCTTTGATCTCTGAAGGGAAGGAGGCCAGTTGTGAAGAAGCTCATCAGCAAACTGCCCCACCCTATCCAATACTACTCTTTCACACACGCACACACACGCACACACACACACACACACACACACACACACACACTCGCACACACACACTACTTGTCTCAGGTCTCCCCTGAAAGGAGTGGAATGGGAAACTACTGAGCCATTTCCCCACCACTTATGCACACACACACACACACACACACACACACACACACACACACACAACCACCACCACTGTATTCCTGCTAAGTTACTCCCTTTTCTCCTCTGCCCCTCTCCCTCCCTGAATTCTCCCCCTATTGAAAACACACCTTTTCTGTTGACCCAGGCGGTTTTTGCGGTAGTGAGCAACCCGATGAATGGAACCACCATAAGAGAGTAAGTGGTGCCTGCTGCCAGCTTTAGAGGCTTACTCAAAGAACTGTTGGGAAACCATTCCAGTCCTTTCACCCTGCACCCTTCCCCTTCCCCCCTCCCTCGCTCCTCTCTCCTCTCTCCTTCTCTTTTCTCCTCTTCTCTTCTCTGCTCTCCTCACCGCTCCTCTCCTCACCTCTCCTTTCCTTTCCTTTCTCTCCATCACCCCACCCCCCTTTTCCGTGACCCTGGGAGATTGCAGAGAGGCGAGTGTGTGCAAACGGCGGGGGGGGGCTGTTAACTGCAGCTAGAAGTGACAGGGACATTATCCTAATGACAGCGCCACCTCTGATCAGCTCCCTCGAGAGCTCCCCCTGTTCTGAATCTGACACCAGCCTGGCAAAGCCACTTTTTTCTTTCCACCCAAACAAACCAAAACACACTAGAAAGCAAAAATCTCCGCCAAAGCTATGCCTTATCTGCCAATTGTAAGGAACCCTTTTTAAAAAAAAAAATCCTGGATACAGAAGGTGATCCGCATCGTCGACCAAAATCTAATCATTTCTTCACCGGCCCCATTTTCCAACCTTCCCAGAAAATTTCATGCCAATCTGTTTCATTACTTTTTGTGTGTGTGTGTAAAGGTGCTAACTAACAAACTGACAAACAAATTGCTGGCAAAACATAATCTCCTTGGCGAAGGTAACAACAGCACAACAACAACAACAACAACAGGAACCAGAACCAGAACCTCTCTGACGGGCGTAAGCTGCCAGTTAGCCGCTAGCAACCAGTGTGGGACGCAGGGGTCAGCTTGCCCATGAGCCTGCTCACCAGCAGGTCTATGGTCTAAGATCTCAACGCAAAAAACTCAGACTGTGGCTCTGTTGTTATTTTTGGTGGGGAGAGGAAGGCTGTTATGCAATCTTAAAAAAAAAACAAAAAAAAAACACGTAGTGCCAAGAGGATTACAGGCTAAAAATGAAAAGCAACTTTTATCGCCTCTTGGCTTTCTGTGTGCTGTGGTCTCCCAGGAAATCAATTACTAACGAATATGAAAGGAATCTGCGTGCCGTACAGATGTTTTCTGCTTCCAAGGCGTGTGCTCTGGGTCTGGATTTGTGTCGCTTGGTGCCTCTATTTTTAACTTTTTAAATAAGCCCTCGGCAAAATCTAATCCGGCCTCCGCTTCTTGATGATAAAATGGGCCCTTAACGTGGGACGTCCAGCTTGCAAGGGTTGTTTTTTGCAAAAAAAGGAAGAATGTAGAGAAGGGTAGTAGGGCACAGAAGCTAGAATGAATAAAAAAAACCCATCTTTACCATATGTGGGCAGCTTTGTGAGTCTTTTCTGTGCATCTGTGATTGGATCGAATGTAGCTACTGACCTTTAAAGGGGGTGCTATCCAATGTATACTGCAGATGTGTGTATATGTATATAGACACACACACATATACAGAATATTTATTATACTTCATTGTAAGCTCTTCAATCTACATTCGCCACACTGCATGTTTTTATATACCCTAAGGTGGGGTTTCCTGATCTGTTTGACCCCAATGTTGTAACCCCCCCCCCACACACACACAGGCCAGATGATTCATACTCTGCGACTGAAGGTCAGTTTATTTTAGCTTTTAGCACGGTTCCACCGGTGGCAACAGGGATTATTATACACTTTATGAATATGTGTACAGCACACAACGGTGAGCCGAGCCGCTGCAAAAGTCATTGGCAGAGAGCCCCCTTTTGACCTTGGCGCAGGACTGGACAGTAAATGAAATTTTCACTCTGGCTGATCCTCTTAGTGCTCTCTCTAATGTCCCAGGCCACTACTGTGAGTAGCGCAGGGTGCTGTTGAAAACCTAGAGTATTATCATAGTAGTTTACAGAAACATGTGCTCACGTTTCCATATGATGATTGAAAAATTGTGTTGCAATAAGAACCTGAAATGCTGGTGTGACCTACACTGCATGCATGATGAAAAAGAGACCCACAGATGTATACCACAGCATTCAGCAGTGCTAAAAAGCAAGGGCTGTGTCATGACCCAGTAGCAGAGGGGAGGAAATTACTTGCAGGACCTAATTTAAGGGCAGCCTCCATTTGCAAAGATACAACCACCCATAAATCTGGTCCCGTCAGCCCTCCCATGACCACCCCAGAGACTGCAAAGAACCTCCTCCTGGTAGCACATCATACTCGCTGTGTGAGCTTCTGTCTTCTCCCTTTTTTTTTCCCAGACTCATGAACATAAACACAAAGACATCCCCATCCAACAATATACTGACATAACTAACGTGATCACAATAATAGAACCTTTGGCTTCCACAATCAGTAATACAAACTATCCATGGTACAGTCCTCCATACATAGAAAAACACAACAAATGTATGGCATACATTGTTTACCAGGTTTGGTGGTGGTGGTGGTGGTGGGGAGGTATTGGTGGTTATGGGGCAGGATGGGAGAAGTTGCCCTATTGTTGCTGGTTTTCTGTTTTTTTTTTCTCCTTACCTTCTCTTTCAAGCCAAATATCGATAGCAGTCGGATGCCATTTACTCTTGCTTATGTCGGTTCCAAACTCAGCAACCACTCAGGCATGTGTGTGTGTGTTTGTGTGTGTGTGTGTGTGTGTGTGTGTGTGTGTGTGTGTGTGTTTGTGTGTGTGTGTGTGTGTGTGTGTGTGTGTGTGTGTGTGTGTGTGTGTGTGTGTGACTTTTTTTTTTGGATCCATCCGTAAGCACAGTAGGGGAGATGAAGGGCCAAACAAGAAATCTATAATCATGTTCTACAGTCCTAATGATGACAGGCGCATCCCACCATCCCTTCCCCCTCCCTCCAACATCCCCCCCCCACCAACCCCCCCACCCCTCCCTCCCAGTGCTTATGTCTGCCGAGCAGACCTCCTCCACCTTCATCCCCGCAAATGTGAGTGTTTGGCCGTGTATCAGCAGTGTGATTGTGTTTTGTATGAAACCTCCTTTTCATCTGCGGTAGTTCTTTTATTTGTCAGCCTGTGCATTAGGACACTGAAGTTGAGCAGTGGACCATTTTGTAGACATGGCTGGGCTTTAAGCCTCTCTCTCCTCTCTCTTCTCTTCTCTTACAAGCGGGAGTGCAGAAGCAGTCTTTGAAATAATAGTGCTAGATGAATATCAGGAGTCTTTGAGTTTTAAAACCATGGTAGTCTTTCATTATCTGGCTTTACAAAGACTTTTTTTGTAATTAAGTCTTGGGTCTGTATTTGTGTGAGTGTGTGTGTGTGTGCACATGCCCATGATTGTGGTTTATTTATCTTCATTTGCTTTCATCACCACCATTTTTATTACCTCACAGTTCTCAACCATCATACATACTTGAAAGCTTATACTGTATTTGAATTAATCCTACCAAACAACAGTACAACATACCTAGCCTGTTAATGCTCTAAGTGGGTGTGTTTGGCATGTGTGTGTTTGAGCTGTTTCTCTCTCTGCTGAAAGGTTGGACTGCCTTTTCCCATGGCCCCTCAAGGTACGAACCCTGGGCACACCAGCCAAAATACAATGGAGAGGAAGCAATATGCAAAAGAGACATGGCTGGCCCTTGGAGCCGAGCTCCTTGGAACTTTAAAAACAATGGAGCCCTACAGAACACCCCCAGACTTCTGAAGGGAGGGGGTGGGGGCTGGCTGGGGGGATTGACTGCTTTTTGGTTCCATTTCAATTTGCATGGCCAAGAGAGGTTGCTGGAGAGCGGGGCAAAAAGTGGAAGAATTAGTTGCCCCCGCCCCCCCCCTCCCGTCGCCAAAAAAAGTGAAATGGTTCCAAAATGCACAAGCAGCTGCCTTAAGTACACTTCGGACATTTTTTGTGACGAAGAGAAAAGCTGTTTTTGTCAGCAGCGGAGGTCCTTGTATAGAGGTCCCCAAAAGTCATTAATCACTGGCATCTTTTCAGCTGTCAGGCCATACAAAAGGTGACCCCCGCTCCACAAAGCCGCTTCCAATAAAGACCTTTTATTATGAAGGGGGTTAGAGTTAGGGTAGGGGTTGGGTTGGGGGTGGGGAGGGGAGGGGGCGATTGGTAGATATAGTTTACTGTGGATTATGGGTCTGTCCCACACAATTATAATACAGTGGACTTAAACGGCTTATCCTCTGACTGGAAAGCCTGGTCTGAACTCAACTAACATATTGTCTCGAAATACTTACCACACATTCTTTTTCCTGTGCACGGCGCTGTCAGTTCGGGTTGAATCGTTTTTCTTGAAAAATTGCCTTGTTATTCATGTCATTTTTTTTCTGTGTGAAATCAAGTCATGAAAAGATTGTAGCCATATTTCTTTCACTTGCTTAAATATAAGTCTCTCTCTTGTGTTTGTTCTTGTCCCCTTGCTCTTTAATCTATAGCCATGGTTCAAAATTGCTTCTCATATAACAGACTGTGGTGCTATGTATAAGTGAAATGAAACCTGAAAAAGAAAAGGCACAGTGCATGAGAGGGGAATCAATTTGAGATAATACACCCTGAGTTGTCTGACACTCCTGATTTGGAACAAAGACCCCGGCTGTGTCGGACTGGAGCTAAACTAAATGAATCAGGCTGGGGAAATCTCTCTACCTTTAGTGAGCCTTAGAGAAAACAATGACCTATCCTCTAATCAACTTCATAAATCCACATTGACATGCTTTAAGCTCCCTCAATAGCTGCAGAGCCATGTGATAACCTGCCAAGGCAGGACCTGCTGCCTATAAATTGTTATCTGGACCATATAACCTCTCTAAAAGCATTGGAAAAGCTGTGCTGTCGCTGCAGCCACTGCCGCCATTAGAGACAGGCCATTTTGTTTTCCTAGCCAGTAAATATTACCTGCAAAATCAGATTAGCATATGCTGCGGCGTAATTGAAGTCCCTGCATATTGCCCTAATTTTTCTACTCCACTGCCGTCTTGGCTGGCCAATTTGTTGAATTCAGAAAATTGCTTAGCAAGTTAAGCAGGTTAATTAGCCTTTCAAATAGGCTCATAGCGCTGCTGCATAGTTGTTTTATTCCCTAAATGTTTGTTAGTGCCGGCGTAAATTATTTTCCAATAGATTTTAATTAATTGTTCCCTTTCCCCTTTGCTTTTTTATTGAACATTATCTATCATAGGTTTATGAGCAAGTCTGACTTTAAACACCCCTACTGGTTCAGTATTCTCTGCAGTTTGTGGGGCTGTCCACTTTAGCGCCTGCAGTGATTCATGACTTATAAACAGTGCAATCTGTGGAAGGACACCTGCCATTTTAAGAGCTGCTTGGATAGCAGCATTTCTCTGTGGCACATAAAAGGGGAATATTTGTGGGGGACTCGGATCGTAAAACTTTATGGGAGTAAGATTTGTTGTGCAGTATTTTATAAAAAATTAATCCTGTCGGTTCTTCATCGCTAACTGCTGTATTTGCGGGAAATGCTTTTGGAGGTGCTTCATTGCAGCAAAAATCCCTTTGCTATGTCTGAAAAAAAAAAAACCATCAAGGCCCTATCAAAAAAAAGACGATCATACCACTGTCCCCAGTATCTAGAGCCTAGTCCTAGTAACAATATTACGATCATTACAAGGATTTCATGTCCAGAAGCAAGGTGTGTCCAGTCTGGTGTCTGTCAGTTAAAGAATGTTCTGGGCTTCTGACTAAGGTTCTTACAAAAAAGAAGCACATTCCCAAAGCAATACGCTTTTATGAAACATGCTTAAAAGACACAGATTTCCAGACTAAACTCGATTACATCAGAGGTTGGAGGTGTAGTCTGAATGAAAAAGTCTGGAAATAAATGAGAAACACATATTTCTCACTCAGCCAATTCATTACGATGTTCTGAAAAGTGGAGAGCTTGCAGGTCCCGATAAAAGGAAGTGGAGGAAGAGGCTTAAACCTTTCTGCAGCCTATGGGATAGCCATCTGAATGGCTGTAATTAAATGCATGCCCAAAGTAGGTTCTCAGCTGTCACTGCAATATATTAATGTAGTGCTTTGCAGAGGATCATTTTACAGAGAAGCAAGGTTGTGAGCCAAAACAAATGGTAATTTCTCACTCAAATTGCTCATGTATTTAAAGTGGAAAAATGTGAGTCAGTGGGAGGAAAAAAATTAATTGGCAACAGCAAGGTGCATACCATGAGACTAAAAGAAATATAACCAAGAAACTTTCTCTTTTGTTCTCTCCTCCTTGTCTGCCTGCAGCATTTCTGGGTTTGAACTCCTTCCCGTACCTTTTTGATGCTGACTGCTGAAGAGAAGAGGTCGCCATGGAAGTGAAGGAACGCAGACCTTATCGTTCGCTGACCTCCAGACGGGACACGGAGCGCCGCTACACAAGCTCCTCGGCCGACAGTGAAGACGGGAAGATTAATCCTAAATCCTACAGCTCCAGTGAGACACTCAAGGCCTTCGACCAAGACTCAAGGCTGGCCTACGGAAGCAGAGTCAAAGATGTGGTGCACCATGAGGTCGACGAATTCTGTAGACAAGGTAAGGAATGATCGTTCCAACTGCTGCCATCATTCTGAGTTCCTGCTATGGGTATAAGAATGTATGCGATATGTATTTCATTTCATGTATAAAAACCACACACACACACACACACACACACACACACACACACACACACATGAAATGCATATATGTTTCATATTGGCTGGGAATAGCTGGGAAGGAGTTACTTGAGAAATGGCAATACATACACTATGTATTAAATGGTTTTTGACATCAAAGGCATCCTGAAATGTTTAAGAGACCATCCTCCAGCAATTAAAGCAAACTGTGTGTGATATTTGATAAGGATTTAATGTAGTGCCCGTAACCATCTAAGAAACTTTCAGAGGATAAAAGGAGTTCTTATTACACTGTTGTGGACCTGACATTACTTTATCCTGAATTTAACGAGGGGGGCGAGGTGTGTCAGGATTCTCTGATGTCTTTTATGACCTTCTAATGTGTCCAGATGATGGCGACCCGGAAAAAAAGGAAGCATCCGCTCGCAAAACCTTTTTAACTCCCCATGAATACTAAATGCAGTGTGGCTCTTGATCACACCAGCACTCTGGTGCTTTTTGTATGCTTTTGTCTCTGCCACTGCTTCCTGCTTTAATCATGGGAACATGCAAGCCATGGAAAAGCAGTTGCACTGGTTTGCTCTCTTTGCAAATCTAAAATAATAAAAAAAATCACAATAAAAATAAAGTGTAGTGGATATGATGTTAGGTTTTGCTCTAAAGCATTTTCGATGTAGTCTGTTATTAATCTGCTTTATGTTCACAATTTGGGAGAATATTTTTTATAAATTCACAGTTTTTTTCTCTTTGTATTTATTTCTCTGGAGTTATTCCCAGCTTGGCTATTTAATTTGTAGCTCCATAACTGCTATATAGGCTTAGCCCAGACTTAAAAACCAATGGGTGAACTGTACGTACTGTTTGTGTGTGCATGTGTACAGTATGTATACATATGGGTGTACATGGATACATGAATGTAATATTTTTGTATGTTGTTTTTTATTTCAGGAGCAGACTTCTCTCTCCGTGATCTCGGCTTCGGGGAGGCTGTCCCCTCTCACGTGGCAGCCTACCGGACGGACCTGGGCCTCCCCCACCGCGACTACTCCGTGAGCGTGGGCTCTGACGCCGACACCGAGACGGACGGCATCATGTCCCCCGAGCACGCGGTCCGCCTGTGGGGCCGGCAAAACACCAAATCGGGCCGCAGCTCCTGCCTGTCCAGCCGAGCCAACTCCAACTTAACGCTGACCGACACCGAACACGAGAACACAGAGAACGGTAAGGCCCTTTAAAACCTTCCCCTTTTCGGTTCCTGTCCTTGTTTTTTTGTGTTGATTGTTACTTTGTTGTTTCTACGTTGATATACCAGGCAGGGAGTCTTGAACTTGACTTTTTTTTTCTGAAACACATGCACAAGCTCAAACTGGACAAAGGCTTTACACACTTCAGGCTGCCTGAGTCACAGTGTAATCACTTACCTGAGCCAAGACGTATTTTTGTTTTTGGCCCAGGTGTCACTCTTGTCTGTAGAAAATGCATGTCAAAATGCAAGTCATGCCACACGACTGTTCTCTCTTCCTCCCCTATTATCCCTGAAGAACTTTCCAGAAGGGTGCCACCTGAGGCTTTTAGGGAAGCGTTGCCAGTGAACTATGACTTTGACAAGAGGGGCAAAGCTGGTCATCTGGCTGGCAATTTTTAAAAACAGCCCCCTTCATTTTTTACTGTTTGGACTCCGCTTGTTCAAGTACCGTTTTTGATGAGGCGGGCTTGAATATCGCTTTGTTTTGAAGCTGATGTTGATGTTTATCTTACATACCGAGTGACCTTATCCATAATCATGAAAATCTCTTGAAACTTGTCAGCTGTTGTTTTGAAAGGGGCCTAAGTGGCCTCTTAGAAAGGGTTAGTTGAAGTGGTGCCCCTGGGCAGTTGTTTTTGTAGTGTGTGGTTATGCATACTCTTTGGAGATAACATTACACAACAATAACTAAATTCTCCTGAACTGTGAAATTTCACAATCCCCCCCCCATTGTCCCTTTTAGCAACATAACCTCTGTGACCCTGGCTGACCCTTGGGTTTTTTTTTTAGCTTACGTCCATTATTTTTGTGTTTATTGTTTGAAATATTGCTTCTGGGGCTCAAAAAAAAGCCAGAACATTTACCAAAACTTAGCTTTGTTCTATTTTTATTAATCGTAAAATTTCCAGAGTCTAGGTAAGTCATTCTAATGGACAGTTGACGACCAAATCAATCTTAATCACTTCCAGTGTATCTTCACAGAAATAAGCACAAAAAAAGTAGTTTTTTCAAAAAGACATCTGCCGACTCTCACATGTTTTCTTGTTTCTTGGTAACTTAATCTGATTCCCTGTCTTGCTGGGAGACAGCAATTAGCCACGGTGTCGTGATTAGTCCCGCCTTCACTTGATTGTGACAGGTGATGTTGATGACATCACTAGTCAGGTCAGTCGAAAGGAGCCGGCGTGTCTGCTGCTTCTCCCTGCTCTTCTGGGGTTTGGATAAATTGCTCCCCGGGGGCCAATGAGTCCTGGAACCAGGCGCAGAAGGTCACCACACACTCCGTGTAGATCATTGTAAAAACATGTGCCAAGCCTGACTGAGCATGTAAGAGAGAGGAGAGAGCAGGGAGGCAGCGGGCAAAATGGAACAGATAAACAAAGACAGAAAAAAACAGCAATAAAGGGCTGCCTTGAAGATGTTTGATAAAAAACAGGAAGCTGTAGGGAGGGGCTTGCAGCATAGGGGGTTTGTTGACTGTCATTTTCTTAGCAGCTGTAACCGGCGGCGAGGATGTGATTTTTTATTTATTTTTGTTTTGTGGAGCCACCCTCGTCGTTCCGCCTCACTAACTTCATTGTGTGCTCCTCACGTGGGCGGAATGATGCTCGGGCAAATCTACCTCATGGTTTGTATGCCAAGCCGCCCCTGAGAAGAAGAACACTCTAAAAGCTGCTTCCGTGGCAAACCCTTCGCATGCGTCGTCTGGGCTGCCCAGGTGTTGTTCTACATTTTAAAGACCGTGTTGAATGTGCTGTGCTCTGTGCTTTAGCTGTTGGGTTGCTTGAGAAGCAGCCAAGTACACAAGACACTGTTGCCTTAAGGTGGAGGATTTCACTCAGCCTGTGTGTAGGCTACCATGCTAAAGCTGTTGCCGTAAATAGGTTTTTTTGGTTGTGCAGGATGGGAAGGTTTTTCTGTGCACAGGCCAGCTACATTTGATGGACACTATGCAGCTGTCAGTGGACAAGGCATACTGTCTGTTTTTTTATAGCTTTGAATGAAATGTTGTCATTGGATGTGAAGATAAGGGTTTGTATTTGTACATGATCATGAACGACAAACATGCACAAACAGCCTTGGTTTGTTTGCCCTATATTGATTGCACACACACACACACACACACACACACACACACAGGCCCACACAGGCCCACACAGTGGAAATGAAGATTCACCAGAGCATGCTTTCTTTTTTTCTTGGCATATACAGTACAGTACTAGCTCAATGCTAATACCTCCATGTCTTGGCTCCTTTGAAAACCAGCAGCACAATTTCATTACATTTCACAGAGCTCCATTGTAAGCATTAGATTCTCATCCCAGCAGGCAAATTTGTCGTCACATCCTGGGAAGGATTTACTGCTTTTCAGCCCCTGATTGGGGTGGTGGTGGGGAGGGGGGCAATGAAACTCCCCCCTCATCATCTGGGTCTCCATGTAGATGTTGCTCTGGTGCTGTGTAATTTAAGTGGACTCCATCGCTCAGGGATAAAAAAGGGGAAACTGCCCATATTGCATTTGTGATGCCAGTTGCTTCGACAGCTACATTTGCACTGTCTGGAAAAAAAAACTGAACGCCAGAAACAGCTATTTATTCCAGTCATCCAAGCAGAAAGATTACTTGCGTTCACCATTTAATCTGGTAATGCATAATAACTTGCGTTTCATATATGCCGAGTTAATTAAAATCCATTGAGCTGGCTGGCTCACTTGTGCTTTAATCTGCCTGGCGTCAACAAATCGTTTTTTTTTTTTTTTTGCCCGTAAAATATTCACGCCGTTGGCCAGTTTTTTTTTTTTCTCCCTCTCTCGCCGTGTGTGTGTGTGTGTGTGTGTGTGTGTGTGTGTGTGTGTGTGTGTGTGTGTGTGTGTGTGCGCGCGCGCCTTTCCTTGACCCTCAGGTATTATACATGCAAATTGTGCAAAGCGACTGTGATTAAATCATGCCTGTATATGTTTCAGTAACGCGAGCGCCGCTCTTACCTGATACCGCTGCCAATTAACTAAATAATCAAACATCCTCCGCACCGGCAGCGCCGCATTGTTTACCGTAAGCAGGGAACCTTAATGAAGTTTCATTTTGTAGTGATTTTTTGAAGGGCGCTGTTGAACGGAAATGTACAGCATCTAGAAGAACACAGTGGACCATGTTTGAAAAATATAAAAACAGAGTTCGGGGGGCGGGGGGATGCGTGTATGGGGTGAGGGGTGGTGGGGGAGGGGTTCTGGGAGGGGTTCAAGCTCAGAGGGAAACGTGCTGAGAGCAAAACTGAAATGCGTGCTTACTACTATTTGGTTTGAAGCGTTTTGATTTAGCTGGTGAGCAATGAATGTGACCCACTTTTCATTGTCTTATTTGCAAAGGACGATTGGACAATAGCACGATAGCCTGGTTAAATGTGCTTCCCTAGTGGGTAGCCAACAGAGATTTTACCCATTGCCACTGAGCCTCAGTTGTTTATGATAAGTTCAGCTCAGGTCATTATGTCACTCTGTGTGTGTGTGTGTGTGTATGCGTATGTGTGTGTGTTCGTCTGTGCGCATGTGTGTGTGTCTTTGTGCGTGTGTGCGTGTGTATGTGCGCGCGCATGGGAACTGCATGTGTGTGTGTGTGTGTGTGTGTGTGTGTGTGTAGGTGTGTGTGTGTGTGTGGGGCATGTTTGCGCATGTGTCTGTGTGTGTCTAAGTGTGTGCGCTTGCATGTGTGTGTGCGCATGTGAACTGCGTGTGTGGGCATGCATGTGTGTCTGCGCATATGTGTGTGGGATAATGGGGTCAGCATGGTTGTCCCTAAAGCTTGCTGACCCCCTATGGGTAATTCTAGCACATCGCTGCCCCTGAGTCACATCACTGACAGCAGCGTAGGCCATCAGTCAGCCACCCCTGTGGCAGCGGTGACGGGGGCCTGGGGGCTGTGCCCGTGCCTGATGCGCCTTTAACAGCTGTGGCAACACACACGGCCACGGCCACCAACCACAATCATCATCCATCACTAATCATCTGATGGTAAACACAGCTGCAGCATTTACCTGACGACTATCAGGTTGTTTTGAAAGTATATATTGAAGTATATGCAGTATATTAATGTAATGTATTCTAGCGTGTGCGAAGTGATTTTTTTCTGCATTGTGTTTAAGCTTCTGGTACAGCAGCAGGTCAAAAAGATAACAGACCGGGGTCAGGATCAATGAGAATAGATTTATTACAGTAGGAAAATAAAAAAGAAATAAAAGAATAGCAGAAGCACATATACACCCTGTGGAGAAATAAAGTTGAATATGTCTGTAAGGTCTGTGCTTTTGCAGCGTGAGTGCCTATGCTTTACCAGTGGCAAATAGGTGGGGCTTTTGATAGGTCAGACAATTGATGTTTGTCTGCAGACTCACCCCCCCCCCCCCCCCCCCCTCCCCCCTCCCCTTCCCAGCTAGTGTCTGCTGCTGAGGCTAAGGTACTTCTTCAGTTGATAACAGGAACATCAGAAGCAGGACCACGCCGTTACTGTAGGATCCTCGTTAAAAACAGCAGGGCAGCTCGCGTTCCACTCTGGAGGAGTGGATTGTTCCCACGACGCCGGCACAGCCAGCGGCAACACTGTAACGGATTGAGGAGGGAGTTGGTGCTCTGTACGTGTGTGTGCGTATGTGTGTGTGTGTGTGTGTGTGTGTGTGTGTGTGTGTGTGTGTGTGTGTGTGTGTGTGTGTATCTGTGTGTAGGTCATTATGAGGGGAGGGCGTAGCACTCATTCTTTGTCTTTCCCTGAGCTGTGAACGGAGTTTGAGAGAGGGGACTTGTGAGCGATTACCGGAGATTAACCTTGAAAGGGTGAGTAGTATTTGTGTGTGTGTGTGTGTGTGTGTGTGTGTGTGTGTGTGTGTGTGTGTGTGTGTGTGTGTGTGTGTGCACGACTACCGCTGCCAGCCCCTGCACTAATTTTCATTTATTCTTTCCTGGTTTACTTTATTTATTTATTTATTTATTTATTTAACTAAAAGGGGAGCACAACAAATTGATCTTATAGATCACTAGGACTGTTACGAAAACATATAACGATTAATGTGTCCCTGAAAATTGCATGGGGAGCTGTGACAAAATAGTGCTTATTAGGGACCTAACTGATGGTCCTTAGTATGGAGCAGCAGCAGCCAGTGTTGTTTATTATGACCCCATCTTTAGCGCCATTACTTTATTAAGTCACTGACTTTTAATGAGAAACACACACACACTGTTGCATCAAGTCCTCATTTGTCCACATCACGTGCTGCTTGCTTGCTTGCCTGCCTGCCTGTCTGCCTGGCTTCCTGGACCGTGTGTTTTCGGACAGGCGGGAGTGTAGGTGGATAACTAGCAGATTTTCTGGGGCTGTTAACAATAGCGGCCTGAGTGTAGCCGCTGTCAGTGCGGTGGGTCCCACCGGGACCCTGTTATCTGCTGCAGCCCTCGTGCCCTCAGAGATTTTCCAGGCCTCACTTTTTCACCCAAACCACACACTCTCTCTCAGACAGGCCAGCCACCTCTATGGGGACGAGTGTTGTGTTGGGCGGGGGGAACAGAGGCTGGTCGCTCGCTGCTGAAAAATGGTCTTGGGGAGCAAATAATATGGTGTGACTTTCGAGGAGGGATGAGTGATTGTGTGCTTTTTCCTGATTCTGTTACTTTTTTTTTCTCCTTTTTTGGCCCCGTTGCTGGATGTACACTGCCCCCATCCATCAGCGCCTTTTTTCCAGGGGGAACGGTTTATATCAGGTAATGTGGTCACATCGTAGCTCTTTAATGTTCAGCTACAGAGCTGTCGCCATTGATGTGGTGCTGTAGAGATCAGTGAGAGAAAAAAGGCCAGCCACCAAGCCACAATGTTGCTGTTTGTTAATTAGTGCTCCTGCCTGTGTTTGCTGTAGCGTGTCTTCAAAGGTTAGCTATGTAAATTGACAGTGCAGCTCTCCCCAAGGCCTGGTGCTGCCTTGAGGCCCTATAGATGTCTAGTTTAAATGTTGCAAAACACGGGCCCCTTGTCACATATCCCCACACACAAGATGGAAGGAAAAAAAAATCCCCACTCTTTTAACTTGCGTTTGATCATCAGGTTTCCAAATCTTTTCAATCTGTTTCACAACACAGCCTTTGTTGGAGAGGTAAAAAAAAAGGAAAAAGAAAAAACATCACACGGCATTAGATGTCACTTAGGACTAAGAATGACAAGTTAACTTTAAACTGCTGAAAGACTGCGATTACAAGAGGTTTGTGGGCAATGGCCAACATTATAGCAGACACAGTGTAAGACAGACAGGCGTTCATGTCTGGGCGAGGGACAACTAATTATTTTCGAATAACAATAATACAGTATTTTTGTAACAGAAATGTACATCCTTAGCCGCTGGGCATACTGTGTTCAGCTTGTATAGCGCTGCGGGGCTGATGATTGCTTGATTCCCTGCTGCAAATGATTATTACCTGTATTCCTCCGCTCGATAAATGGCTTACTCTCACTTGGTTAAATCTGTGCCGATCGTTGTGTATTTACCTAATAGTCGATGTGCCCCCTTTCTCAAGGTCAAACCGTAATTGCTGTTTGGCCTGCACATGGAAATGGCTGCTTTTGAAGCTAATTTAAACAAAGGGGAAAAACGTGTGAGACACTTGAGCTTCTTGTTTTTGTTTGTTTTTTGTTTTTTTTTGTGGGGGATGTCTCCATGCTCTCCGTGCGCTGTGTTAGGTGAAAGTGAAATTAGCTTTGGCAGTAACCACAGAAACCACACCTACCTGAGGTTATAGGAGCATGAGGGATATGGAAAAGGGAGTGGGGGGTATCACTTTGATGCACGGCTTCCATTTGCTAGGCATCTCTCTTCCTCTCTGTGTCTCTCTGTGTCTCTCTCTGTCTGTCTCTGTCTCTCTCTCCCTCGCTGTCTTTCTCTTTCTCTCTCTCTGTCTTTTGCTGTGTCCTTTGAACTGATTCCCCGGAGTCTTGCCACCATATTAGGAGCCCGCGGAGTGAAGTTAAATCAGACTTCCAATTAGATGAGACATTTCCTGTATTACAGGACTGGATTCATTAGGGCATGTTGAACAGTGTTGTGGTAGGGAGACCACAGAGGGATGGGGTTACTGACGTGACCTTGGGACAGTCTGAGGTACTGAGGGAAAGGGAGGGGGACAGAGAGAGAGAGAGAGAGAGAGAGAGAGAGAGGGAGAGAGAGGGAGAGCAAGAGATAGGGAGGGAGAGAGAGAAAGAAGGGGAGACAGAAAGACAGAGAGAGAGACTAATAGTTCTTCCATTCAGTCAGATTCATGATAGTGCACGCAATGCAATGTGGGAAAAAAAGCTGTGTTACATGCTTGGTCTCCCTTCACATTTTGAGAAGTAAAAACAGCATCTGGTTGGTAGACTAGACATGACTGGAACATACTCCTTGATCTAGTGGCTTTGTGCTCAGAAGGACATGTCGCAGAAAGCAAGCACTGGATGTTAGTATCAACAGACAGATACTCTTGCCTGGATGTGGGCTGTGATTGTTATAAATGGAAGACATTCAGTCAAAAAGGTTTTTTTTTCCATAGACTGAGTAAACAGTGTTGTTTACTGTTGACCTTGAAGGTATAGGGGCACATTGTTTTGCCATTTTTTAATTCTGTGTGCAGTTTATCGCATCAAGCCTATATTAGATAAAGCTTCTTATCAGGTATCCCTACCTGTGAGTTGATTACTGTTGCATTTCACCAGCCAGATACAGTTTTGTTGCCTAAGTGAGATCAACATTGCCTCGTGCTGTGGCAAAAGAAAATGTGTTTTGTAAAAGAAAATGTGTTTTGTAAAAAAAAAAAAAAACTCCCAATGCTAGATTTAATCACATAGCATGAATGCCTTCTGAACTATAAACACATTTCCAAAAACATACATACTCGTGTATTTCCCAAAGCTTGTCCAGTCCAAAGCTGTATGTATGTGTTGCTTTAGCTCCAAGGTGGCAGGCAGCCTTATCGCAGCTAATTTCTCATGTGGACTGGTGCATAATTTCTGTTATGAAGTGATAAGTAGAATGGGAGGAAAAACACACACACACACACACACACAGACACACACACACACACACACACACACACACACACGCATGCACTCACACACACACACACCGACACACACACACATTCCAACCGTCACATCACAGCGCCCGTTGGCATCACCAGTGCTACTTTGTAGTCATTTCTTTCCCCATTGAGGCATTTAAAATGTAAATAGTCTCGCATTAATGTGACGTGCTGTCCATTTCTGAGCTCCTGCCAAGGTGCATCAGAGGCAGGAGTGTGCTCTCAAATGACCCCCTGTCCTTTTCTGTCACTGTTTCATGGCCAGATTTTTAAAAAGTCTCTTTTCGCTGACTTTTTCTCTGGTAAAACGTCTCCAAACAACCGAACCCAGACTTTTGGGTATCGTTTTTTTTTTTTTTTTACGTAGCCAACTCTCCCCATCCACTGCACATCGTCCCACAGACATCTTACCACTAGATTCCAACAGTGGAAAGTGTGAAGTCCACAATGTCTGTTTGAAAGACTTAGCCTAAGTCTTTGCTAGCCATGGGAGTTGGAGATGACATTCACAAGACGTTGTTTGCAGACTTGGAGCTCAAATTCCAATTTCTCACACCCACAACATCTTCACCAATGAAAAGAAATGGGAAGGAAGTTGGGGAGGGGAGGAGGAAGAAAAGAAAAGAAAAGAAAAGTCTTTCTTCATTTGTTTACTGTTTTGGCAGCTCTTTCCCTTTCTCAGATCTGGGATTAGCACGCTTACAAACTGGCTCATTCGTGGGCTAAATTAGGGCCTCTTAGACGCCCTAGTGGGCTTTGCTGACTGGTTATCTGCCATGTTCCATAACCTTCCCACAATCCTTCTCTTCTGTTCCCCCCCAAAAAAAAACACACACACACACACACACACACACACACACACACACACACACACACACTCACACACACTCACACTCACACACACACACACACACACACACACACACACACACACACACACACACACACACACACACACACACATATCCCCCCAGCTTCACCTCAATTTTGCGGCTGCATTGCCCCCACAGTCTCATGCTACAGCTGATGAGTCCTTCAGCCATTCACAGGCCTAGTGTCAGTCGCTTATCAGAAGACAACATGGCTGGGTTGCTCACTCACTAACTCGCTGTCTTTTTCTTGTTCATCTAGCTGCAGCTCTCTCCTCAATACTCACAGTTTCTCTCTCTGTTATTCTCTGTATTTCTTTCATCTTGACCACCACAGCACCAGCACTGGTGGTCATGTAGTGTTTGTTCTTTCTTTGAAGTTCTTTTTCCTCCAATTTGGTTGACAGTGTCACCAATTATGGTTGACAATGTCACGAACGTATAACAAGTCTCATTTGGATTGGTGTCAGTGTGATTGTAGGCCCTCGTGCCTGATACTGACTATACAGTTTGTGTCCATTGTGTGTCTCCCTTCCTGAAGTGGGGTATGTGAGTGTAACCGGTGGTGAGTATAGTGAGATTAATGTGGAGCTTGTGTTTGCATAACCTGCTTATTCATGTGAGATTTGCTGTTGCATAGTTAGTTGTGTAAATTAAACCTTCATTTGCTTTCAAGGGTATCATCACATGAGCTCGTGCATTGTCTGCAATGCTGGAGCCACCTCAGTCTTGATATTGGTAAACATAATAAAGCCATCATTCCAAACTTTGTCTTTTACGTGTAATTGTGCCAGAATCCAATTCCAAGATATGTCAGAATTGAACTGTCCATTGTTCATTTCCACATCTCAATAAAAAGAGAAAGGAATAAACAAAGAAATTTGCAAGAATATAAATGTGCCTGACATCAAAATCTGTATAATACAGTCCTCCATATTTTTTTTTTTTTTGGTATTGCGCTCAGCACGTTGTAAGAAAAAAGTATTTCCTTTCCCTCTGTGCTGTAATGAGAAATGAAGCTAGTGGAGCAATTCGGTGAAATATCAGAAATGGTGCTGCGTGTGAGACCACTGACAAATTAAATATAACAAAATGGGACATTTTTTTTTCCTCGTCGTTTCATCTTTGCATTTTCAGTGTTGTTTAATTGGCTTTGACATAAATGCTAGTGAGGACTGCTGGACTGAGAAGATGGCCACACGTTCATCAATGGGCAGGAATGGACTTCATTTAAAAATTGTACACTCACAAGCACACACACACACACACCACACACTGAAATGGACCCTAGGCATTATGTGTGTATTGTCAGTCGCCACTATAGCTACTATAGAGGGCAGTTAATTGGAATGAGCTCAGAAAGGTTAATATGTAAACCGAGTTGTGGCCATAATACTAAGTGAAATCTCTAAGCCTCAAAAAGTCATATCATGGTTTTGTCACTCTCTTTTTTCAATTCTTACTGCAGAACGTTTTTGGGTGTGTTTTGAAGGCCTGTGCTCAGTCTGTCTTTTGTGTCATGGTTTTAAGGGTGTGCTGAACACTGTGGTTACTTTATGAAGCCAGTTATTTGGCTGGAGTGGCAAAGACAAACATCCAAAATGTCAGTGCACTCCGTTTGCGAAAGTTCACAAGACAAGTGAAAAAGACCAGAGGAGGTAGAGTGCGGGGTCTTTTTAAACAGCTTAGGCTTCACCTATTCGACATTCTGGAGAAGCAACTTGGGCGCAATAACAAAGACATGGCCATTAGTCTTATTGGGCTGGGCTTTTTTTTTTTTTTTTTAAGTGAATCCACTACTTTGTGAATCATCACTGTTTCCTGCCTTTAAGCAGTAATGAAAATATGGAGATGAGTTTCCTCCTTTTTTTCACCACTCCCCACCCCCTCCCTGTTGTCTTCCTCAGACAATAGCAATTTGTGAGTAATGATTGTGAACGGAAACATTATCATTATGGCTTGCCTTTCGCACACCAGTCCACTCTCACTCCGCCGAAGACATTAGCTGTGATTTTTTCTTTTTGTCTCCCAAGTGCGAGAAGCATGCTGATTATGGTGCACTCTACGGCCTTAAGAATAAAACCAGTGGTACATCTCATATACAGACACTCAACCACAGACACCCAACCACACGCACGCACACACCCACCCACCCACTCACACGCGCACACACACAAACACATGCACATACATGCACACACACACACACACACACACACACACACACACACACACACACACACACACACATATCAGTAAATCTTAATGTTACCAAGGCCGAGATATGTGACAGCTTACACACTGTCTCCTAATGTGGAGAATGCTAGGAGTAGACATTAATGCTCATTGGTAACTGCTTTAGTGATGACTATAGAAGAGTGCATTGGGGGGGGGCTACAAGGGGGGTGGGGGGTTAATGTAGTAGTGTAGAGCTAGGGTGTATGTAGGTTAAATGTCAGAGAGGGATGTGCTGTAGGTGCATCATGAGGTATCACTGTCTGCAAATGAAGGAGCATTTTTCATCCTGCAGTAAATGTTGTCTTAAGAGTGCCATTTTTCTCCCTGACCTTGTCCCTGACTTGCCAATGTGCTGTGCAAAAACCGGAGCATAAAAAATAGGTCTGGTTTACAGATGCATGTTTTTCCCCTCTTTGGAAGAGAGCTGAGTAAGGGGAACTCACTCAGTAGGTTCCGTGTGTGTGTATTTGTGTGTGTGTGTGTGTATTTGTGTGTGTGTGTGTGTGTGTGTGTGTGTGTGTATTTCTGTGTGTGTGAGAGAGTGTATGTGTGTGTGAGTATGTGAGTGAGTATGTGAGTGTATGTGTGTGTTTGCCATTTGACATTTCTCTCTTTTCCTTCCTTTTCTCCATCTCTCTCCACCCCCTCCTCTCTCTCCCATTATCTCCCTCTTCCTCCCTCTCTCTCTCTCTCTCTCTCTCTCTCTCTCTCTCCATCTCCAAAAGTTTCACTGTCACCTCCCCGCCACTGAGCCCCCCTCTTGAGTAGACAGACTACATCCCTTGGGGGTCATGCAGGAGTCAGAGTCTCAGTGCACCAGCAAACTACCTGACACCCTCCTCCGAGAACTCCCAGCAGGAGAAAAAAAGACAGGCTGCCTTTTCTTAGCCATAGGCGGAGAAAAATTGCTGTTTTATTCACGTCAGGGTATTTGAGGGGAACAGAAACAAAAACAAAGAAACCCCTTCAGTGCCTCGATAGATATATTATGCAAGTCCAACTAGGGAGCGTTTTTGAGACATTGACTGCCAGCCCCAAACAAAAAAAAAAAAG
Organism: Setipinna tenuifilis; assembly: GCA_030347295.1. Taxonomy (NCBI): domain Eukaryota; kingdom Metazoa; phylum Chordata; class Actinopteri; order Clupeiformes; family Engraulidae; genus Setipinna; species Setipinna tenuifilis. Next base: position 3,999,289 of record CM059279.1, read on the forward strand.
AGGTGGCAAGGAGTTTGTTTTTGCAGCTATTTTTTATGTTAGAAGTAAATAATTAAATAAATAAACTAAGTGTGTGAATAAAATAAAGATGGCCTCTGCGCCTCAGCAAATTTGCCTGGCTGAGAAAGAGCGATGCCCACGAAGCATCCGTTAATGAGGTGGCACAGAGATTCTCATTATAAACCCTTGCGGAGGAATGGGAGTCCAGAATGCCTATAAATCAAACAGGGTGAAGTGGAAGGAGGGAGGGAGGCATTTTCTTCTTCTTCTTTTTTTTTTTTTTTTTTTTTTCGCTTGGAGATAGTGAACAAATGAGATGGGAGCTCCATAGTACCACAAACCCGTCTGCTGGCCTTCACAGTGTGTATGCAAAGGAGTCTGCAAAGGAGTCTCCAAAGGGAGTCTGTAGGTTGGGGAGTGTTCTTTATTGCATCTGTGTACTGGATAAACTCCAGGGGTAGTTCAAACTGAGCAGGACTGGGGTGGAAGTGTTTCAGTTAAACCCTTGTTTAGGGCTTAGAGCTGAAGAAACACAACACAAGATGAAGTCACTCAGTGGTGGGTCCTCTATTGCGTCACCTCTTTGTAAAAAAAAAAAACCCTGAATTGTTCTGAATTGCTTTGTACTTTTCTGATGATGCTGTCAAGGTTTTTCTTAATATAATGAAGATTGATGAGTTGCTGCAGACATTCCTCCAAACTAGACTGACTAGAACTTTCTTTTGAAAATGCTGGCAGTCTTTTGTTGTGATGTTGAGTCATGGATGCTCTGCTTTTTTTTGTCATCATTGTTGTGAGATGAGATTGCAATTCCCGGTCCACAAATGTAAGTACTGTGGCATTTCACTACTACTACTGCCTTTACACTGGCTTTGGTCGATTGTCTAGCACAGATCAATAAAACGCACTCCCCTCCGCCTTCTGAGCAGTGCTAACAGAGAGAATGGTCAGGGATTTGATTTTTGATAAGTCTTGTTGTCACACAAAGAAATTGACAGAGCTGAGGGATGGCAAGTGGACGTGGATGTGGACTGGACAAGCACGGAGATGACACGGACCACGTCATGCAGTTCATGCTGCCATACTTGCACGGTGTTAATTGTCTCTGTGGGATTTTTGTCTGATGAAATAGCATGGTTCCAGGCTGATTTCTGTGAGATTTTAGCCTTAAGGTTGTAGCTTTTAATCAGTTTCCACTTAGAATGCAATTTAGCCTCCAGAAACTAACAGAGGTGGCCGTTGAGATGGAGCCCCCCCCCCACTCATTCTTCAGCTGTATATACATTATGTATTAAACCGTTTGTTTGGGTTTTTTGTTTATTTATGTTGGGATAGGGTGGCAAGGCAAGTTTTAAAAACTTTCATTTGGAACGTTAGAGGCAAGTTAAAAATACTTCAGAGCCTTGGACTGGTGTGTGTGTGTGTGTGTGCATGTATCTGTAGGGCATGCTTTAACATTTTACCAGCCCAAGTCCACTGCGATATACGGGGAAAGCCTGGCTAAGCGTAAGCTATGCTGCCATCCTCATTCAGCTAAGCCTGGGGCTAGCCACATGTAGACCCTAATGAGCCGCTTACAATTTCAGGCTTCACTTGCACTAAAAAACACCAAAAGTAAACTTTAGGTCCTTTGTCTTTCTCCATCTATCTGTCTCTTTCTTGTTCTCCAGCCCTCACTCTTCTTCTCCTTCCTTCGGTCTGTCGCTCGCTCCCTCCCTCTCTGTGAATTCAAAGGGCCCTAAGAGGATTGCGAGGTCATTATTTATTCATGCCATTGTGTTTATTCGTTGAATTCCAACACGCTGGACTTGCTAAAGCAGCAGTAGGCCCGGAACTGAGCCGAAACCAAAACCCTGCAATTACTAGCCATTAGCTTTGTTTTGAGCTGCCATCGGAGCTGGTGGTGGTGTGTTTTTTTTTGCGTGGGGGCTCTCGCTCGGCACTCCGACATTCGTGGCATCTGTTTGAGTTTCTAGCGCACAGGCAGCACACGTTTTTCAGGCCGATTAACATGTGCTAGTCTTTGAAGTTCGGGCTCCTTCCTGAGAATACCGCTTGAGTAGGCGTGGATGCGATTAGTAGCTTCTTTTTCTTCTGTTTTTAATATCTTACTTTCGCTTCAGAAAAAAAAAAAGAAAGACTGCTCTACTGCTGGGTATGGTCTGCTGAAACAAGTGTAGATGCTCACTGTTTGGAATGAGCCATCCTTTCGCCTTAAGGAGAAGGGACCCAGCAGAGGGAGGAGAGGAAAAGAGAGGATGGAGGAAGAGATGAGGTTCCCATCGCTACACTCACTTGCAGGGCTGTGTTAGCACAAGTGAAGGAGGTAGACATCTAAACCAGCCTCCCTCTCAGACACCAGTGAGGCCTGGGGATATCAGAACAAGGCTTCTTGAAGGGGATTTGGTGATGTGAGCCCCTTGTCTTGTCATGGAGGTTCAGTTCAGTGCAAACATTGATGCATCAGTCTAGATCAGACTACAGTCTTTCTTTTTTTTCTTTCTCACTTCCCTTTTATACATGACCCTAAGAAAAGTGTGAAAATGCTGAGGGCTTCATCAAGCCCCTCCTCCCTCTCCTCATGTCTATGTCTCCTCAGATACATTTACCTGAGGTAGTGCATTCACTCCTCATTCATTCACTTAAATCACACAAATAAGCTCAAGTGTAGATGACAGGATTTTTAAAATATTCAGTTTTTTTCTTTCCCTCCTTCTGTCTTTGTCTTAGTCCAGTCTGTTCTGCGATTGGCATATACTTGTGACAGACAGGCTAGGCTCCCTGCATTAGCTAGTGTTTTGTCACATTATGTTTTTCCTCCCGGAATGGTAATCTTTGCCACCCGGCATGTCGCACGGCTCTCTCTCGCGCGCCCCTAAGTGCAAGATCCTTTGCCGCAGACGTCCTTTACAAAGGCAGCTGTGTGGAACCTATAGAACAGTTGTCAGATTTACCACCGTGTGCGGTTGGAAATCCCTATTCAGGCGCTCCTCGGATTCCAGTCTCCCGGCCTCCAATCTGGCCGTCCTCGCCTGCTCGCTGCCACCGAGCGTTGGAAACAGATGGCGTCTTTCAGCTCAGCTCAGCTCAGCTCGGCGAAGGCTTGCCGAGCCCGGTCCCTTCTTCTTCTTCTTTTGGGGGGAAAAAATACACTCTGAGTAAAAAAAAGGGAGGGAAAAAAGACAGCAGCAACCACTGATGGCAGTGGAGGGTGAAAAGCGACAGTACAAGAGGTGAAAAAGAGGGGGAGCGAGCGAGAGAGAGAGAGAGGTAGATGGATGGGGGAGGGAGCGTTAGAGAGGTGTGGGATGGTAAGGTATATGGGGTGGGGGGTGGGTTGAGAGTGAAAGGGAGAAAAGGCAGGAAAGAAAATGAGAAGGAGGATGGAAATATTAGTCATCACGCTGAGAAATATAGTCCCAGTCTTGTTACCCTATTCTCCATAACCATCTCCAATTTAGCAGTGGAACATGTCAATTACACCTGGACTATATATGAATGTGATTTTTGTTACAGATAGGGGAAAAAACGCATGTAGCTTTAACTACCCCGCATAATTTCTCAAAGTATGACAGCTGTATGTGGATAGAAATATTTCACTCTGAAAATGTGATTTTAATGGAATTTTAATTGAGACAATCGTCGTCATTTTTCGCCAGTCTATTTCGGGTGCGATGACATATAGCTGTCACGATAGGTCCCCCACCCCCACCCACCACCCCCGCCTCTCCTCAGCGTTACTGAAACACGGCTTTACACACCATGTGTGGAGCGTTGTACAGGAGGTTTCAGGGAATGTCAGAAGCGAACTCATCACCCTGGATGGATTGCTGGCAAGAAGGGGATAGTGAATAGCTCTGCAGCCACAGCTAATTGTTATGTTGTGTCTGGCAAGGGGCGACTTGCTAACTAATGGGTATGGAGGCGAAAGAGGATGGCTGAAATGCTTAGGGGTCACACTTAGATGAGACTCCTGTGGTTGTTAAATGTTATTTTATTACACACAGCTTTCATTTTCCATTTTCAACCATAATGGGGAGTCCTGTCTATAAAACACAACGTTTATGGCCATTTACTGTTTGTTTTCAACTTTCTCATACGTTACTCAGCCCACTCAAAAAATTATGATATTGATTCCATCCAAGCAATATAGCTTTGTCAGGGAAAATTTATGTGTTTTCCAATGAGCATCCATTTGGGAGTCCATTTCAGACTTCCTCCCTGGCTGTGTGGTTGCATGCTTTGCATCTTTGGGGCTTGTGTGGATTCTTTCACAAGGTTTTCTCCAGCCAGCTAGGAAAGCTAATGACGGTTCCTTTCTGCGGAATGTTTTTTTCCCACCAACATAGAGGCAGATTTTTTTTGTTGTTGTTGTTATTGTTGTGTGTCATGCCATATTATTATGTCCTCACTTCTCAGAGGTTTCCAGAAATAAACACTCAAATAAACATTGTTATAGCCTCATAACTCAACTCAAACATGATTGAGAGAGAGAGAGAGAGAGCTGTGGCTTGGCTTTCAGTGTCAGTGAGTGTTTAGCGCATTTAAATGCAGCCCCGAAATCCTGATGGCGAGGCAGGTTAAGATGAAAGGGACCATGAATAAAGTCACCCTGAACCAGCACTTAAAGAGATTATGTCAACACCCACGTAGAGACTCTCTCGGCGTAGCAGCCTTATGGCCAGTCTTAGAAACCCCGGCGTTTCTGCATGGGAGACAGATGTCCCTTGCACACAGGGATGATTATTTATTCTACTTTTTTTTTTTTTACCATACTGTGGCCTTTGATGGCAAATCCGAGCCAAGGGCAACAATGGCTCGCTGGTGGAGGGACAGAGTCAGATGGGTACGTCTGTCACTGCACAGAGAACGAAGATTAACAGAAGCTCTCTGAGAGCACTTTGTTTGAAGTTGAAGGTCTCGGAAACTCCTCACTTCCATGACCCCAAGAATGTTTTTGGTAACACTTTCTATGAACCTAGTGTTCATAATGCACTATAAACACATTCATTAAGAGTTATAACACATTTATGAGGCTTTATAATGATTGACATAAGTGTTCACAACTATTTATATATACTCATGACTGCATTCATAAGGCATTATAATGCTGTGCTACAGAGAAAGTGTTACCATGTTTTTTTTTTTTCTGCAGAGCCATACCCCTTCTGTTTGCCCAATAGTTTTCAGACTCATTCCTACCTACCCTGCTGCACTCTGGTGCTGGAGTGGTGCTGCATCCCTATGCTATGCCACTTGTAAATGAATGCAGAGCTTGCATCACTTGGCATACAGGGACTTCTATCACCATGCCATGCCAGCCTCTCCTCTCATCATTCTGAGGAAGCCACAAGCATCTTTTCCCTTTGAAATATGTCATTTCTGTGTCATGCCTTCTTACTTGCTGTTTTATTTACGTGCTATTTTTATGCAGTTCTGTATCTGATATCCTTCACATCATTATAGCTAAAAAGACCATACTACAAATACATTTATTTACAGTCTGTATTGCTGTTTTCCCTTTTCCTCATATTGTCTGTAAAACCACCCTTATTAGTCACTGCTCTTTGAAAAAAATAGATGATGCACATGGCCAATGTGAAGTCACACTTTCGTCTTACCTCGATTTGGCGCTTGCACAAACAAGCGGAGCAAGAAAGAACGAATGATGGAGTATTTACCTCTAGTGTGAAGGAGTATAACTGGCTGTTGTTTCAGTGGTTGAGCCAGGAAAGAGGTAGAACAGATTGCTTTCTCTCTTATCAGCAGCGCATGCATAACGTGATTGTACTGGAGATGGCAATAGTTTAGGCTTATCTTGCCTAGCCTGTTTTTTGCTGAGTGGCTGGCTGATTCAAAATGATGGGATCCTCAACTGCCCCTTTTTATTTCTCCCCCACAACCCGTGTTTCATTGTTGCTATCGTTCTATTTCTGGTGACAAGAGTCCTCACTTGATGGGTTGTTTCTTCGACTCTTTCTCTACACATGTGCTACAGAGCTCAGCAGCGGGCAGTTTCAGTCGAACTGTCAACAGCAGCATCGAAATGGCAGAGTGTGTGTTTGTGTGTGTGTGTGTAAGGAACAACCCCACTGTGACACCCTGGGTTATTGTGCACCCTGACATGCTTATTTGCTGCTGTCCTTATGGGGACATCCTCCTACACTGTTATTCCCTTACTGACATCTGGGTTATTGGTTGTGTTGAGGGGGGGGGCTTCCCTAACTGGGTTTTGCCAGGGATTAGTTGACAGCTCTAGCTTTTAGAGAGGATGTTGATTTTTTTTTCACCAGGTTTGTAACCCCCCCCCCCCCCCCACACACACACACACACCTCTCCTTTATCCCTGAATTTTGTTTTAGTCAGAAACAGGAAAAGTGAGTTCACATGTACATCCTTTCACAGAGATGTGTAGCTTCGTTTCAAAAAGTGGTATATAAATCATTTTTATATGTAAGAAATGGGCTACCTAGGCAGCACTGCCCTTGAACTTTAACCTTGGACCGTGTCATAGCTCACATTGTGTTCAGTCACCTTTGATGGCAGTCAGAATAAATGAGTTATGGTGGATGTCCTTTCTGAAGGAGGAGACCGTGTCGTAGCTCACATCGTATTCAGTCATCATGAGGCATGAGCGCACACTCCCCTCCTTCAGAAAGGAACATCTACCATAACTCATTTGTTCCGACTGCCATCAAAGTCCTAAATAGCAATGCCTCATTATCCTAGCCCTCTCTTTTCCCCTAACTTATTCATTGCACAAGTCACTTTCTTTTCTGTCGTGGTTAAACTATCTGTGTGGTTGTCTTGCTTTGTGCTTGTTTGAGAGTCGTGCCTCAGAGGATTTTCTGTCACGACACACCATAAAGTTTCTCTATGAAGGTGGCGTGCTGACGTTCATCCGCAGGTGACATTGAATCACTAACCACGCTTTGGGGCCATTCAGCCTAACCCGGGTCAGGTTTGGGTGAAGCCGAGATTGAGACAATCGCTATCGGCCTTGAGTGGGTTGCGTGTAAGCTGTGTTGTGAAAACTGTTTGATCGCCCTCACACTCTTCCTGCGACCTGAGCTCATTAAGATGATTGCCCTGTTACGTGATGTATTTTCCATGCTTGTAAGCTCCCACCCCCTACACACACACACACACACACACACACACACACACACACACACACACACACACACACACACACACACATCCTTAAGTTAATAGATGCTCAAGTGTAGGAAGAGAGGGAGTAATCAACACTGTATGTGTGTATGAGTCACCACAAACACACAAACACACACACACACGTTCACACTATCTCTCTTTTTTCTCTCTCACATACACACAGACAGACATACACATACATGTATTTGTGCTCTCTCTCTTTTCCTCACTCTCTCTCTCTCTCACACACACACACACACACACACACATATACAGAGCAAGCAAATTGATTGGAGTGACATAATTTATTGAGTCCTTCCAGAGTCTTCCATGAGGCAAGCATTACTAGTTGAAAGCGCCATTGATCGAGGTGTTATTCATCACTTTGTGAGCCGCAGCTTACTGCATTACTCCCTCCGACGGAAGGATCCGGAAGGACGAACAGGAAGGCATCACGCTGTGGCGGTTACACGCGCAGGTCGTTGTCGTCGTCGTCCTCGAATGGCACCTCACAATGCCAAACCCCCCCCCCCCCCCCCACACACACACACACACACACACTCCACTCCTCCCCGTCATTAAGTCGTTTTTTTGGGGAGGGACACGGGGGGGCAACAGTCTGCGCTAACACAGCCCCCAGCTAGGAGGCCATGGCCGTGTAATAGGAGAGCTGCTTGCGTCTGGGATGGCAGCTGGCCCCCCCGTAGCCGTTTGTACCAATTGCCCTCGCAAGCAGCTCACCGTGTTTGGGGCCCGTCTCTCGGGAGGTGGGGGGGGGGGGGGGGGGTGGTAGGGGAAGCGGTTGGGGTGGGGGGGTAGGGGTGGGCAGAAGTGTGGAATGGTTCCTGGTGGCATTGGTGCAAGGGAGGGGGGGGGGTGGTGGTACAAGACAGTGGATAACTATAGCAACAACAACAGCCCTCAACCCCCCTCCCCACCACCTACCTACCTGCCACTGCCATGCACACACAAGCCCCCCCCCCCATGTCTTTGCAGGGCCCATTTAATTAGGCTGCTTGTGGGTACATAAAGGAGGACTCTGGTGGGTGGTGGTCTGTTGGCTGCTATTTGGGTGTGGAGGTGGTGTGTAGTTTGTGTGTGTGTGTGTGTGTGTGTTGTTTGGGGGGGCGGGGGGGGATCATCAGCAAGGCTGAAAGGCCAGGTCTCGGGAGAGAGGCTGTCAGGAGCTGAAAGAGGAGACTATGGTCCGAGGACTCCTAACTAAAGCTCCCTGGGTTGTACACACACACCGCCGAAAAGAGAGAAAGGGGGAGGGAAAAAAGGAAAAGAGAGAGGGAGAGGCGAGAGGCGAGAGGCAGTCAACCTTGGCGGTGGGGGCCCGGGAAGCCTCTTGCTCTTGCTCCGCTGCTGTAGCTGGGGCCGGGGCTGGCCCGTGAGCTGGACCACAGGCTGGGCAGACCTCATGCCGTGCCTTTTTAAAAAATGCTCACAGAGGGGCAGTAACTGTGTGTGTGTGGAGGGGGGGGGGGCTACTGAGAACAAATCGCACAGACCAGGGCCTTAATTAAATGTGGCGGAACACGCAGCTTGGAAAAAAAAAAAAAGCTTTGTCTGCAAGACAAATTGCATTGGCTGGATGAAAGTGCAACGCATTTTTACACCCCCATACTCTGACTTTGATTACTTTTAGAGGACTTCTCTCTCCCTCTCTCTTTCTCTCTTTCTCTCTCTCTCCTTTCTGCAATGCAGAGTGAGGGAGGGGGAAATGATTTAGGAAGTGGGGGGGAAATATTTCATTTGTGAGTAAAATGCCTCCAAAGGAATTTTTATATAAATTGCGAAAGACGGGTCCAGATTTGAAGGTGGCACACTTTTTAATTTCATTTTTGCTTCTAATTTACCTCTAGGTTGTTTAGGGGCTGGATGTCCTTCAGCTTGCATTAAGTCCACTCTGCATTTCCATGGGTCCCTTATTAAAAAACCTGCAGTTTTGCGTTGGCCACTCCCTGGCCCCTAGTGGCCAATGGGCCTCAATTCCGTTTTCGCTGGGTATTTTACAGTAGTTTCCCAATCTGCCTTGCCCTGTGCCACTGCCAGTTTCAATCCCATTTTGCGGTGTCTCTTTACGGTACTCCACCGCTTTTCCCTTTCGTCTTTTCACTCTTTTCACTGCTTAACCTCACTCCACTTTCACACTAGGGGCCAGTGGGCTTCAATCACTTTTTTTTTTTCGCCGAGTTTTTTTTTACAGTATTTATTCCTTTTGCCTTCCCCTTTTGCCACTGCAGGCCTCAATCCCTTTGTTGTCTTTTTACAGTACTTTGCCGCTGTCCATTTTCCTTTACCACTGCGAGCTTCAATCCGTTCTCTGGGTGTTAACTCTTTACAGCACTTTGGCCACTTGGCCTAGCCGTAGTGGCTATTATTAGTTTTTTACAACATTTTACCGCTTTCCCTTCCTCTTGCCTCTCCGACTGCTTGCCTCTCACTCCCACTTACAGTACTTGACAAAAGTCAGTAACACACCCTTACACCAGAGATGACAAATGACGGCTTGGGAAATAAAAAAATCCTGCTATGCATTTCTTCTGCCCGTGCTCTGAACACAGGTGATTTCACCAATTAGCTCCTATACCTGGCTGAAGAGTTATGGTAGCTTAGATCAGCTGCTTCAGTAAGTCAAACCTGGGATGTCTGCCACTGCCTTACACCTGGCCTGCCAACACTATAAAGCCACAGTAAAACCTGACAGTCCCTGGCCTGCAATGCACACATACACACACATACACACATACACACACACACACACACACACACACATACACACACACACACACATACACACACACACACACACACAC
>CM059279.1:4021765-4056765 GCA_030347295.1 Setipinna tenuifilis
TTGTATCCCCTTAGAGACAATATCTCAGACAAAGTACAGTTTAGCCACCAATCTTATTTGCTTTCATTTGACGGACTGCTCTTAATCCTAGGTGGCACAATAAGACATAAGATTGAAGGGTCATTGATTTTAACAAGGCTCCTGTTGCTGCTGTCTTGTTGTCGTAGCGGTGGCTGCGTCGGCAGCAGCAGCGGTGTCCCTGCTGCTAAACCCATCGCTGTGAGCTCTTAGCTCTTGTTGTTTGCCGTGTGAACTCTCAAATGAATTTTGTGAAGACAGCTTGCAAGTCCCACATGTTTTATTTATTTATTTATTCATTATTTATTTTTTACAGTGTTTCCTCAGGCCCTTCAGAATGGCTGGCAAAAACATGTCGAACTGTACAGCAGACAGACAGAGCTGGGAGAGTGTCCCCGTGGAGGTTTTTGTGTGTGTTCACTTCACACAGACTAACGCTACTTAGACAGGAGATGTGTGTGTGTGTGTTTGTGTGTGTTTGTGTATGTGTGTGTGTTTGTGTGTAGACCGCTCTATTTTTAGGCCCGGAGAGACAGGGCAGGGGGGTGGTGGGGTAGTAGTGGTGTGTGTGTATGTTTGGTTGTATGTGTGTGTGGGTGTATGGGTGTGTGTGGGTGTAAGGAGGAGAGGGGGGGGGTGATGGCGATGGGCAACATTTTTTTTAATGGTCTCTCTGGCTGGTGGATGGCTTTTGATTAATTCCATATCGAGCTATTCACCCCTGGATACTTTGATGAGCTGTCCAGCCAGGACACTCTGTCTGCATCAGTGTGGTGCACCAGGCTGATATTTATCTACCATTGCTAACTGCAGCCATGGTCATTGCATCATAGGCAAACATGCTCATCTTTAGCAACAGTGGACTTCTTTGAACATAATCTGAAGGACGGAAACACACACACGCACGTGCATGCATGCAAACACACACATACACACACACGCACACATACACACACACACACACACACCATGCACACACACACACACACACACACACACATACACAGGCACTACTAATCTGTGTACTCTCCTGTAGCTTTGAAAATCTGTTTAAAAAAAAAAAAAGTTGCAACATGGCGGCTTCTTTACCGATCCCTGTTCTTTCTGTTCAATTATTCATGGATATGAATCAATTTTGTGTTAGAGTTTGATGGATCGGTATCTCCCATCAGTTAACTAAGACGGCCAAGGGGAACCCGATTTTCCTCAGAGATTGCCTTCAGACAACCCTAATGGGCGATTGACGCCTTCAAGTATTGAGCTGAAGAGGAGACGTTCTTTAATATGCCGGTCAAAGCCATTGGATATGAAGAAGGGCGGTTTTGTGAAAGATAGATAGATGCACGTAAACAAGGGGAAATAAAATGTTTAGACTTTTTGTATCGAATTATTGCTATGGAATTAGAGCCGTGCCAGTGATTCTATCGACATTTCTGGAAGCAACCCCCGAACCGCTTTCGGTAAAACGGTGCATAATAAGAGGGGCATCTAACAATGCTGTTTGGAAAATTGGTTCAACATTGTTTAGCCTCCAACAATATCTCCTTTCAGAAGCACCATTCTTTGGGAAGGAACTGGTGTGTATCAGATGTTACACATCTCCCTGCCACACCCACCCACCCTCCTCTCTTTTATGACTGCACAGTATTCTTTCATGTTCACATCTATAGGATTGCGTATGAACCAGATCGACCGGCCGTCTTCTGCGTTTGTTTTGATTATGGTGAATCACTCCTGCTGAATCATTGCTACTGTTTTTTTTTTTTTTCGACGGGTAGGCCAGAATGTTTGTCTCAAGGACTCTGTAGTGTCTGCTTCTCCTTTTCATCCTCGTCTGCCTCCTCCTCCTCCTCCTCCTCCCCCTCCTCCTTCTGCTCCTGTGTGCTTTTCAATAAAGAGAAAGCCCTTGCCCCTGCACCCTGCATCAGCGCTTTTTGCAGTAGTTGTTTCTGTTGTTGCTTCTGTCGCCACAGCAGAACAGGAGGCCGGCCTGAGTGCGGACGTGTCTTGAAAACCAGCTTCAAAAGACACTAAGCTCACAGCTCACTATCGTTATATATTGATAACTCATTGCTAAAATGCGTAGTGAGGATAATGTATTTAATGTAACTATGTAAATATTGTGAAAGACTCAAACTGTCAGTACACTTAAACTCTCAATGTCTTACTGTCTGTTATTTTACCTTTCAAATCACCCTACCTTGTATGTGAAAAAGTACATACTATTTCGAGATATTGCGATATTTGAATAGAAGAATATTTGTATGTCTGTTGTGGCAGTTCAAGGATCAGAACAACTTGTTTTATTCCATATCTTTATCAATGTTTAATTGATAATGGACAGTGATGGCAGGGATGGTTCATGGTTATGTTTACCAAAAGAAAGGAACAGGGCCAAAATTATAGCCCTTCCTCCCTTTCTCACTCACTCACTCACTCACTCACTCACTCACTCACTCACTCACTCACTCACATACTCACTCACTCACTCACTCACTCACTCACTCTCTCACTCACTCACTCACTCACTCACTCACTCACATACTCACTCACATACTCACTCACTCACTCACTCACTCACACACTCACTCACTCACTCACATACTCACTCACTCACTCACTCACTCACTCACTCATGGACATTATGGTTGTTTACCTCATTGCATTTCTCTGAGTTTTAGAACTCAGAGTAATCGCGAGGGCAGACTTGTCAGCGTTGTCAGCAAAAGCGCCTCTCGCTCCGAACCATCTGTCACTGGGGTCTGACAAATAATCCGTCCCTGGCACCCGAAATGAAAGAGAATAAAAAAAAAAAACCCGACCCAACCCAACCCAGATACAGCGCGGGAGCACAACCTATGATGAGTGACTACAGCTTGTAGCCTGTTAGCTAACATAGCTAACTCCAGCTTGTGTCTGTAGGTGAGAATTATCATCTACCTAGATTTCAGAGACTCTGAGTATTTTCCATTCGTGACTGGATGTACTGTATGTTTCTTGAGAAAGTGTACAAGAACAAATGAGGTGAAGCCTTTTCCGACAAACTGGTTGTTGGTGTGCTATATTTCCACCACTGCCTACCTATGGGACTTTGTGTCACCCAGCAGTTACCTAATATACTGTCCCCATGCTCACCATACATACACAATGCCCTAGGAGAAGCCACAGCAGCACTGCTTTGAACGGGCTGTCATTTTTATATCACTGCTCAATGATGAAGGTCTTATTCAGCTTGACTTTGTCCTAACAGGATTTGCTGTTCTGCTTTTGTGCTTTGTTGTGCTGTGTGTCGTTGTTGTTGACTCTTGATTTCAAGAAAAGAGAACAGACAAGAGAAGAGAGGGAGGGAAAAAAAAAACAACAAAAACAAACTTGTGTTGTGATTGAGGTCTGCCATCGTGGTGAGGGAAGGGAATAACCTCTACTGCAATTGTAATGCCCCCACAGCTGCTCAGAAGTGTGCGTGGAATGAGAGAGTGCGTGCACACACAAGTGTATCTTTTGTCATCTCAAGATCTGTTTGCCTGTCGCCTCTCATGGCTCTGTCAATAGGCAATTTTTTTGTAGCTACCTGTGAAATAAAGTGCATTTGTGCGTGTGTGTGTGTGTGTGTGTGTGTGTGTGGTGTGTGTGTGTGTGTGTGTATACGTGTGTGTTTGGGTGGTTGGGGGGGCTGCATAAGTATGAAATTTTGTAGCTACCTGTGAAATAAAGTGCATTTGTGTGTGTGCGTGCGTCTGTGTGTGTGTGTGTGTGTGTGTGTGTGTGTGTGTGTGTGTGTGTGTGTGTGTGTGTGTGTATGTGTGCATATGTGTATATGTGTGTTTGGGTGGGTGCAGGGGGTGTGCATAAGTACATAAAATTTTGTACCTACCTGTGAAATAAAGTGTATTTCTGTGTGTGTGTGTGTGAGCGTGTGTATGTGTCTGTGTGTGTGTGCGCGTGTGCGCGTTTGTGTGTGTTGGTATGTGGGTGTGTGTGTGTGTGAGTGCATAGATACATAAAATGGGAGCCATTTTGTCTACTCATGGGCGCTTGGACAGGACGCTTACTGATTGATTAATGGGCGAGCAGATATGGAAATTAATGGATATGGAAGGAGCGAGTACACTGGCTCTTTATCTCGCCGCTAAGCCGGGAGTATCAGATTCGTGTGCCAAGACCACTGGGGTACAATCTGATCCTTTCATATCTCGTGTCTGATGTCTGCAAAAGTCCCGTGACGCAAAGTGACAGCTGAAGACTTAAAAAACACAAGAAGAAGAGGGGAGAAAGATTGGCGCAGAGACGATGAAGAAATTCACTCAGCAGACAAAAAAAAAAAAAAACGCTCTTATGTCGACGCGCCGCAACAGTGCTTGATCTTGGGGAGTGCATTTCAAAGCAGGGGCTGACTGCAGTAATTCTGTATGGCTGATAATGACAGATTGCCACTAGGGCAGATAGCTATTGCTGTTTGTGAGAGTATACCTGCCAGCAGTGACACGTCCCATTCAGGGATTTTTTTCCCCTCTTCCCTTTTTGTCACCGAGAGACAGAGAAAGCAGCATTTAGCTGAGTGCTGACAGAGAGTAGGGGCAGGGGCCGAGGAGCAGCGTACCTCTGCATAGAGCTCTTACTGTCTCTGTCGTTGTCTGTCTGCCTCGTTCTCTCTTTCTCTCATTGCCTCTCTCTGTCTCTCTGTTTCTCTCTCACTGCCTCCCTCTGTTATACTGCCACTCTCTGTCTCTACCCATCACTCTCACTCTCTCTCTCTCCTCTCACTGTCTATCTATCTATCTATCTATCTATCTATCTATCTATCTATCTATCTATCTATCTATCTATGTCTGTCTGTCTGTCTGTCTGTCTATCTGTCTGTCTGTCTGTGTTCTTACTCATTTGTGCCTTGTCCCTGTCGCATTTTCTTTTGTCCTGCCGTCTTTCTCTCTCTCTCCTTCTTTCTGTCTGTCTCTCTTTCTCTCTCTCTCTCTCTATCTCTCTCTCTCTCCTTCCTCCATGGTTTGCCCTGCTCCCTCCCACTGTTGCTGTCTAGTTACAGGCGTGCTTCTAGAATTTATGCCATAAAGCGATACGACGCGAATTGCACTAGACGTCGGCCTGAGTGTTTGTTTTGAAGCCAGCATGAGGCGCTCCGAGTTGGAGTGCTAATGCGTTCATAGCTAATCTACTTGATTCCATCAAGACCATGAAACAAAAGAGGAGGCACGCACTGAAAGAGAGGCACACACATACAGACAGACTCACACAAACACACACATATACAAACATACACACACACACACACACACACACACACATTATTTTCACACACAAACACTTTCATGCTAAGCATGATGCAGTTCCTTTTGTGGCTTCTCTCAGACTTAATGCACACAGAAGCTATCCCAGCCAAATGCCCTGCATGTCAGAATGCCTCACATCAGTTTATTCTGTGAATGTTAAATTGTTTCAGAAATGCTGAGGATGAATTTCAAAATACCCTTGCCTTCTTCAGTTGGCTTATGGAATATCTTGCATTTCATGTTCCATTTTCATCATATTAACTGCTACGTTTTAGGCAACTGGACTGGAGAGTTGCCTGCAACTTAGCACTTATGACTACTACTTACTCGACCTGGACGAGTAAGAATTTTTACAGACAATGTCATCACCTTTTACTGTAATTCCTACACTTTTTAATTTCTAGACTTTCCTCATTTTTTTTCAACATTCTGTCAACATTTTTACCAACATTTTCTCTGCCTCTCTCTCTCTCTCTCTCTCTCTCTCTCTCTCTCTCTCTCTCTCTCTCTCCATAGACGGCGCGTTCCAGAACCATTCGCGCTTGCGAACCCCGCCTGTGCCCCTGTCGCACTCCCACTCGCCCAGCCAGCAACACCATGGCACCTCGGCCAACTCCCTGAACCGGGACAACTACACGCCGCGCAGCAACCCCAGCCCTGCGGCCACCGACAGCTCCGCCCCCCCAGAGGGCCCCCCCAGCGTGCAGGACTCCGGCAGCACCCAGGACAACTGGCTGCTCAACAGCAACATTCCCCTGGAGACAAGGTGAGCCCGTTTTCTCTCTCCCTGTCACAGTTGTTTTGTGTGTGTGGGACTCGTAAAGTTTTTTCTGTTTTGCTAGATTTTATTTTGGCCTTTTTTTTGTGCCAGGTATGCCCTCTTGTGCCTGTGTTGTCAGCTCAGATAGCATGCCGCATTTCGCACTTGGCATCTGATGCTACATGAGTGGCAAGAAGGCGTTTGGTTTTGTTGCCTTCCAATACAGTGGGGTGGCGAGAAAGTACTTACTGAGGGCAAAAAAGTACTGGAGTTAAGTTTCTCCTGGGGCCCAGGGCTGATCTGCTCAGTGTAAACCTGTCTTTGACAGTTCCCCGGTGCCTGAGCTATTTAGCTCGTTTTTGCCTGTAGAGGATAAGTGTAGAGGACGGCTCGACAGACGCACCGGTCAACATGCGCTTTGCGGAACACGAACCGTCCACAGAGCGAGAGAGGGAAGGATTGTTTTCAGGCTCATCTGGAGAGCCCGCGATTTTGACAACGTGGGTGGCCTCAGGGGTTAGATTTCGTTTTCGTTTTTTTTTTCCGTTCCTGAGAGACTGCAGTGGAGTCGGCGCTACAGAGCCGTGCTCAGAGCTCAGCTCACACACACACCTTAAAGAGGCCAGCCTACACTAGCTCTTCTCCCCCCTGCCTCTCATCTTCCTCCTCCACCTTGTTTGCCTCCTCCTCCTCCTCCTCCTCCTCCTCTTCCTCATCCTCCTCCCTTTTTGCCCCCAAGGCCTTTTTTTTCAGAGGCTTTATTTATTTCCCCATCAATCCGAGCTGTTCAATTTGCCGAGCTGTGCGCCTTCGCAGACCGAGGCCCTCGTGTGAAGGGTATCAGTCAAGTGTTGTTCTTGCTTTGGGGGCTGCATCTCATCGCGCTTCATCTTGCTCGGGGAAATCAAACGCTGTCAAACCCGCGGGGGGGAAGACGGCTAAAACCTACACTAATACGCAGATTGCTGGCATTTTTGCCGCAGAGAACAGTGTTCTCTTGGTAGAGGTTTTAGATTCGTATAAGGTTCGTATTAGGCAGCTTGGAGGTCGTTTCAAAACAGGGTTTCATGCACTCTGTCTGGGTTTGTGTACATTACAATAGATATTGACACAAAACATCCTAGAGAATCTGACTTGTGAAAGTTACTCTTAAAACACTTAGGGAGCATCTTAGATGTTATTTGGTTTAGACCTAATCTGATAAGGGATGTTTGATGGTAGCTTGGCAGGTTGTCGAGACAGTCAAAGCCTGTCTGTTTGTCTGTCTGGATACCTCAATGTGACTAGCATTGTTTTGACGGCCCATTCAACGGGAAAACGAAAAGTTAATTTCAGTTTGCGGAAGGATTGCACAGTGGCATAATGACTGATTAAACATTGCGCAACCCCCCCATCCCCCCCCCCTTCGAAGTTAATCTCCCCCAGGTATTCCCAGCAGAGGTGCAAAACAGATGGAGGTGTGAAGAGAATTTTAAAGCAGAGGAGAGGAGTCCAAATCGAACTCGTATAAATCAACACTGTCTGCCCGTTTCCCCACCAAAAAAAAAAAAACCCAGAAGAGAGAAAAGCACATCTATTATTTCAATTCTTCTGACAAAATTGGAACCATTTGGAATCTCCACCAGGGCGCTGACACCTGGCCTGTCATTTGGTCGGTTAATAGCCTTATAATGGCCCTTTCCTCCCTTTTGAGCAACCCACCGAGTGGGGCGAAGCGGCTAAATCTCGGGGAAGGGTGGGCCCCTCTCAAAAGCACTGTCTGGAGGCAACAACACCTGGAGAGAGGCTGCTCTCTCTCTTACCTGCTTACATGTCTGTTGGTCCTCTTACATGTCTGTTGGTCCCCAAACATGTCTGCTGGTCTCCATGACTCAGCTCATGGCACAGTGTTACACTACGTCTGTCTGGTTGTTTTGAAAAGTTTTAATACCCCCAGCCCCTGCCTGCTGAACAAAACCATTTTCGTTGTTGATGTGTGTCCATGTCCATCAGACAACATGCTGTTTCTCCACAGCAGCATGTCACGGGACACTTTTCTCTTGTTGAATTCACCATGATTAGCCTGTGTGTTTTCGCAAAATGATGATGATGTTCCATGTCCCCCTGTTTCTCACAATACATTATATGTTGGTCTTCCATGGGGGGACTGGGGTGGGGTGGGGTGGGGTGGGGGGTGCACTCTAGGGGTTAGAGAAGGTTGTGGGTTGGAAGAGGGGGGTGGGGGGGGGGGGGCACAGGCACTGCTGAGTGCATTCAGGCTATTAAACCTCATGCACAAAATGGCATGCACAAGTTTGTCCGGGGAGACAGGCCTCTGAATATTTATAGGCAACAATATGCTTCAAGATATTTATGACTTCCATCACAAGCCGAAACCATAAAGCAGGATTCATGTACTGTACACTCTACTACAGCCTTTGGGGGATTTTATCACTTAAGGGGGGGGAAATATATATAATATTTCTATCTTAACTGTCATGTTACTACAAGTGCAAGTGCTTGTAGTATGTTGCTGTGTTCTCTTGCACATACCAAAAGCTGAACTATAAACTGAACTGTGTAAGTGAAAAAAACAACCAACTTCACTGTTTTTGTCCAACCATCAACCCCTGAAGGAGCCAGAATACTCTAATGTTTATCAGAGAAGAGCAAGACGCATGCAGAGATGGGCAGGGCTCTTACAGTACCAGGTAGGGTGGACTGACCAGTGCGGGCAAGCAGTACAAGAGGAGGTTTCCTCCATTTTGTCACTGAACTCTAGTCTCTATAAGGACTTCTTTCACTCTCTCTTTCTCTGCCTTTTCTCTTTGGGTGCCGTCACCCAAAATTATATATCTCTTCAGTTTTGTATGTGTTTGTGTGTGTGTGTGTGTGCTATGTTTTGTGGTGTTTGTCAGCTCTCCTTCTCTGGTAGTAGAAGTGGGGTGTTTTTTTTTATTTCTGATGGTGTCTACATCTCTGTCCTCCTTCCCTCCACAAGCATGACTCACTCAACGCTCCCATCTCCATCTCTCCATCTGTATGTAGAAACATTGCAAAGCAGACATTCCTTGAGACTTTGCAGGACAACTTGATTGAGATGGACATTCTAGCGACGGCGCGCCGAGATGGCGCTTACGGTGACGGGTACGTCTCACGCCCGCTCCACCCCACCCCACCCCACCCCACCCTCCCAACGCCCCTCTGCTGGAAAAAGGGCCCCAAGCCCCACATCCCCCCCCCCCCCCCCCCCCCCCCCCCCCCCCCACTCAGGCTCTGCTTTGCCATGCTGCATGCCCTCCTTCTTACTCTCTGTCACGTTCCGCACGTCTTATATATGTTGTTTTAGTTCTTAGTTTCGCCTCTAGTACTTACCAACTCACCACCACTGACATTCATGGTCTCTGCTGTTCATCTTGTTACCTCACTAACTCACCATCCCCTCTTGTCTGTCCACACCCCCACCCCCTGTACAGAAATGCTGTCTTAATGAGATGTAGCACTTCCTGTGACACCAATCTCTGTTGCAATCAGGGTGTCTGTGCTGTCAAACCCTTAAGGTAACATGTCACTGCTCCAGAGGTGGCAGAAAAACATGTTTTTTTTAACAGCTCTTTTTATTATATAAACCAGCTGAAAGAAGTCTCGCACACGTCAGAAAGAACGACATCGGAGATGTTCTTTAAAACCCAGCAGGCCAATTGTTATTTCTTTTTTTCTTCGTTTTTTGAGGCCTGCCTGCCTGCCTAACCCTTCAAGGGTGAACAGGTACCCCTCTTGACATACACGTTTGCTATAAATATCTGGCTTTCCTCGCTCCCCCCATACCACTAACAGCACAGACTCAAATTAACAGGGATCTGCTGTGGTCACTCGTGCTGTAAATTAAATCTGATATCGATTCACGACTGTGATAGTGCCAACCCACCCCTGCTGGAGTGTTTTCAGTTAGCCAGCAGAAAGGGGGTGTCTATGGCAACAGATTTCTTTCTTTCTTTTTTTGCCCTTCAAAAAAGTGCTTAGAGCCAGCATTACTGAACAGTGTATGGGGCTGTGCACTCTCTGTATTACAAATGAGAAAGAAGACGCAACCCTTTCGCACTCACGAGCACAGACCTACACACAACCACACACACACACACACCTGCACACACACACCTGCACACACACACACACACATACACACATGCAACCAACAAACATAAATAAAAAAAGCAAGAGCTCGGAGAAAGCCTTGGTTTCTGTGTTTTTCTCTCTCTCTCTCTCTCACCTCTCGTCCACAGGCACTTTCTGTTCAAGCCCGGTGGGACATCGCCCATGTACTGCACGACATCGCCAGGCTACCCCCTGACCTCCAGCACGGTCTACTCACCCCCGCCGCGGCCCCTGCCCCGCAACACCTTCTCGCGGCCGGCCTTCAGCCTGAAGAAGCCCTACAAGCACTGCAACTGGAAATGCGCTGCCCTCAGTGCCATCCTCATCTCCGTCACCCTCGTCTTTCTGCTGGCCTACTTCATCGGTCAGTTACCTTGGGAAATTTTCTTTCACTGGCTGGCTGTGTCGCTTCCCTTTTTTTCTCTCTCTCTCTCTCTCTTTCTTTGTGTTTCACTGTTTCTTTTACTTTCTCTCTGTCATTTCATCTCTGTTCAGTTTGGTCTGTTTCTCGTTTTAACTTTCTCTGCTACTCTTTCTCTTTCTGTCTCTGTCTCTGTCGCTCTGCCTCCCCTTTACACCCCCCTCCCCCTTTCTTTCTCACTGTCTCTGTCTTTTTATTCTCTATCCTCTGTTCTCTATTTTTGCATTTTTTAATCTATGTCTGTCTCTCTTTTCCCTTTTCATTATATCTCTTCATCTCAGCTGTCTTTTTCCTCTCTCCTTCGCTGTGACTGCGTTCTGTCCTCCTGTGTCATTTGGTGAGGGTCAGGTCCGTGACGGGGTTCCTAATTGAAATGTGAATATATGATTTCATGCATATGGAGGTGTGACTTATGCATGAAGGTGTTCGAATGAGGTCATTGCACCGGTGCCGAATGACTCCCAAGAATGGACCTGTCCATCTGTGGCGGGCGGATGGAACTGCTTTAAGCATCAGTCTTATCCATATGTGAAGTCTTCCAGAAAATGTATGCTCTAGGAGAAAATTCAAAGACATATGTATTATTACTTATTTCTGTGTTATTTTCCGTGTTTGGTAACTGGTTGGTCACATTAACCAAAAGCCAGTATTGAATCCCAGGCAAATGAGTGATATGGAATTTTTTGTTGTTGGATGGAATATCCAGAGATCTTTCTCCTGACATTACACTCTGCTATGGGCATAATAAGAGTCTGAAACCTTGATAAGTTATTGTGTGCAGTGATCTTTACAAGTATTATTTGGAAAACAGTTTACCCACTCATCACTGTGGGCCTACCATGTATAATGAACTTATCATGGTTTGCTTTTCAGTGCAGTTGACAACATAATGTGTCAGTTTAGGATATAAATGGATACAACATTAAATTTACCCCTGTGCTTCTGTCAAGCGTAAGTGAAAACATGGAAGGAGAGAGAGCAGTCATTTATTTGCACTGATTTCTAGAAGATGCTGGAAGGACTTTCCGCTGTGGTCTCTATTAGGAAGATAAATGGCTGTAGCAGGCCTTCACCAGACTGCTGGAATAAATATGAATTGTAGCTGCTTTAGAAATATTCATCTCTTCCCCTCATGCCTAACGATGATGGCAAGGGTTTTTGAAGCTGGAGTTGAAGTCCACGGCCAGCCAGCAATAGTGATGGGAGAGATGACACACTGCAGTGGCATATTATGTACTTCATTACAAAATGTTTGGTTTTTAGTCAGCTGTGATTGGTTGAAGGCAGACCTAATAGTTTTAAAATGTACACGGAGTATCCCCCCACCAGGAAGTGAACGTATGCCTTGCAGGAAGTGAAAGAGTCTGGTCCACCAGGCTAGATCTAACAGATAACTGTGCTTAACATACTGAAGATGTGACACTGGAGCTGTCATAGGACAGTGAGTGCAGTCTTAGCCGTAACTTTGCATAAAACTTGGAGCACAGACATGCACAGGAACTTCTGTAAGACGACAAAGGCGATATAAGCCATAACTGTGCTTAAACTTGGGGTGCAGTCAGTGCGCTGGAGATGCTGGCGGTCTAGTTTCGCTCTAAATACCCCCGCCATGTTTGACCTCGCCGGGGGAGACTGATAGCCTACTAGGGCGACGTGGCTTAATCACTTCATGTAATTACCTCCCCCCAAAAAAGAAATCAGAACATCTCCCCATGGCACCTGGAGTAAACACGTCAAGAGAGAGGGAGCGAGAGAGAGGGAGAGAGAAAGAGAGAGAGAAAGAGAGGGGTGGGGGGGGGTGGAGGCTCTCGTCTCACCCAGCAATCTAGATCTCACAATCAGGAACGAGGGCCCGTGTTTTTTAATTAAAATCTGATTAGAAAATATATTTAATTTCAAGAGCAATTAATTATCTTGGTCCGTAATTGGAAACTCTGACTGCGTTGTCTAATGAACCCAATTAGACCCCGTGACAGATGTTTTGACTTTTTTTTGTGCGCTCATCTCGTTTCCCCCCTTTTAGAGCAAAATGGCACACTCGAGATGGGGGGGGGTGGGGGGCATCAGGGAGGAGAGCGATGGGACGGCTCTCGCAATCGGGCCATTTTTCCCAGCGGCGGCCCAACTGCCATCAGGGTGCTCATTACGTGCGGCCCCTTTTGGAGGTCATCAGCGTCCCTCTGCGTTTCGTTCGGCCCCTCCTGCCTGCCAATGAGGGGAAGGAAGAGCAGAAAGGAAAGAGGGCTGCAGAGAAATTGCCTTCTGCCTCTTAGCGCACCTCTCAAACCTGAAACACTTTCCGCACCGATACTCGATTTTGCAGCCCATAGCAGGCTACTTGGAGGAGCAAAGTATAGGATAAAGACAGAACAGTTACAGTAATGGAAAAAAAAAGGTAATCCTCTTCGTGACAAAAAATGATATAGAAAATTTTATTTAATTTAAAGCACTATAAACAGGTATTTGGCTGTGTTTTATGCTAATGTATTATTTATGGAGTCAAAAAAAACCTTTAAATATTCCAAACTGAGTTAAAAACAGTGACTTAAAAACTACAAACCACACCTCAAAAACCCATGCTGTGAACTATCCCACCCCTATAGTCCATATGTATACTTAAGAATTTATACTTAAAAACTGTAAATACTTTGTTGTAAATGCTCCTGTATTTACATACGTTCCTTTAGTACTAGTTGCATACTGCTTGTACAAAGGCTATGCGGCTGTTGTATTAGCATTCAAATGTGTTTACCTCTCTCAGAGATCACATGAGATCTTCTACATTCGCCTGAGGAAGTCATCTAAGATTACTGGTGCTGTAATGATCATAATTACAAAAACCTTTAATTAACTGAGCAAACAAACCTCTTGCTAGTGTAAGATCAGGGCACGAAGGGAACACCCAGACAGGGATAAAAGATACTTTACAATGGATAGAAAAAAAGACCTTTTTTGCAACATGTTACTGTTTATTGTTACCCTGCCATGAGGCTCCTGATAGTGGCAGAATGGTGGCAGAAAAGCTTTATGAACGCTGCATTGTATAATGGGGATATAAAGGCGGCCATGTTTTTTCTCACATATTTCAGTCTTGTGACATTATTGCCACCTCAGTTGTGACCCCATTCTGTCCCCGCTGCCACTGTCTTTTGACACATACGAGCACCTTTTGTTCCCCAGCTCAGACAAGAGGCCCGTTGGGACCTCAGGCTTGCCTATCGACAAGGACTTAACTGTAGTCAATGGGTAATTGATTGATTTGCCTGCCATCGCTCAGGGGGTATGTGTAAAAAAAAAAGGCACAGTATCTTTTAAAATGTGTCTCGCATTTACAGTAAATACTGCTCTGGATGGCACACACAGGCTGTGACGGTAAGTCTCTTATGTGATCTGAGGATATGCTGTCAGGTACAGTGAAAGTAGATCGTGGAGATACTGTGCAGATCACCAAAGCCTTTTCCATCTGGCTTTGTAGTTTCAAAAGGATGGATGAAATGCTGGTCTCTCCACTGAGGTACATGTGACCTATGCAGGGGCTCTGTATTAACATTTATAAACAAAGGCAAAAGTGGTAGCAAAGCACAAATGGTGAACAGGGAATTAAGTGTTTTTCCATGGAATTCAAGAGCAGAGTAGCCATTCAAATTCTTCCTTTTAACATTTTCGTGTTAACAGCACAAGTGGTTATCACTAGGGTGTCTTTTAGCATTACAGTCAGAGGCGGAAGTGTGAGTCAGTGTTTGTGTTTGTGTGTATGTGTGTGTGTGCGCGCGTGGGTGTGCCTGCCTGTGTGTGTGTGTGTGTGTGTGTGTGTGTACTTGAGCAGTTGTTTGTTTATTTAATGTGAGAACATGGTGTTGTAAAAAAAACTGTCTTTTTTGTGTATATAGTATTTTTACAAGGCAAAGTGTAAGGCTGCAGGGATCACTGTCTGCCTTCTCCTCCTCCCCTTAAGCGTCCTTTGCAATTTTGTCTTGACACCCATCTTTTGCTTAAACGCTGTAAAGATAATCTAATAATGTATGCCCCACTAACAAACAATTGAATAAACAGTCTCCGCGGCGCTCCATTGAAAAGCAAATCACTTTCGCCTCAGCAGCAAGCTGTTCTTATGCGCATACAGTTGGCCATCTCCATCACAAATGGCTAGTCCAAATATTTCCCCTGGCCATTGTGCCTTCTAACAAGTTGATTTGCATTCGGTGTCAATTAAAAGTCAGTTTGGTTTTTCTGAAAGGCACACACACACACACACACACACACACACACAAACACTAAAAAATCATGCTTCACCTTTCCCCCCATCAGTGTCTTCCCTCCACCTCCACTGCCCCCCCCCCCCCCCCCCCACTGCAACCCCCTCCCCCCCCAACCCCCCTACTGCAGCGGAGGTGTAGAAGCAATTAGGCGGGTAATGAAGGCGAGGAGGCAGCCGCATTCAACACCCATTCATTCAAGTGTCTAAAAGGGATTAATTAGCCATATGCTCGCTAATGCGCACGGTCCACTCTCTGACAGATGAATGGCGGCAGGCATTTCTCAAGCCAGCTCCCGCGGTCTTTGACAGCTCGTCGTCGCTTTTTTTTTTTTTTTCGTTTCATATATTTTGTTCACTCTACTCTACAACCCCCGAACACATCCACACACCCACTCACCCCCCACCCCCCCCCTAAGAGGCTTGGGTATGGAGTTGTCAGGAAGGTGCAGCAGTTCTCGCTCTCTCTCTCTCTCTCGCTCTCTCTCTCTCTCTTTCTCTCTCTCTTTCTCTCTCTTTCTCTCTCTCTCTCTTTCTCTCTCTTTCTCTCTCTCTCGCTTGCTGTCCCTCTTCTTTTTGGCTTTTCCTGAAGTGAAAGTTGGGGATGGCAACAAAAGGGGCAGTGTACACACGTGATTCCTGGCAGATGAAGGCATAGCAATAGGCCAGTTTGTTTAGTGTGTGTGTGTGTGTGTGTATGTGTGTGTGTGTGTCTGTGTCTGTGTGCAGTTATACAGTATGTGGGGCCTGACTTGGGTGTCCGAGTGTGTGAGTGGACTCTGTCCAGTGTTCACTAATTGGCACACAAAGCCTTCCCCACTTTTCCACCAATACAGACAGATTGAAGTTGAACTTCAACAAACCATCTATGAAGTCTCAGTAGGCGGGCTGCGAACACTCCCGAGTGAAGTGAAGTGTTGCAGAAGAAAGTTCCATAAGTGATCTCCTACTTGAAGTGGGCTTGGCGACTGAGAGTAGAGGTTGGGCTGAGAGGAAGGGCCCTTGCTGTATCGCGGAGCAAGAGGAGAAGTGATTACTTCGACACTCGAGATGACACTCCCCAAGTTTTTTTTTTTTTTTTTTTTTTTTGTTGGAAGTCTGGAAGTCGTCTAATGCGAGTGTGTCCTGCTTGGGCAGCTCCGGTGATGCCGCAGTCACCCGCCACTGCCGCCTGTTTTAGTTTTTTACTTCCCCCCTCCCCTCTCTCCTCTCTCTCTTTTTTTTTCTTTCCCCTTACTCTCGAAGACTCGTTTTTTTGTCGGACGGGCAGGAGAGAAGGAGGAGGAGGAGGAGGAGGGGAGGAGGAGGAGGGGGAGGAGAAGGAGGAGGGGGAGGAGGAGAAGGAGGAGGAGGAGGGGGAGGAGGGGGAGGAGGAGGAGGAGGGGGAGGAGGAGAAGGAGGAAGAGGAGAAGGGGACACAAATCAAAAAGTGGGTAGAGAGGCTACAGTTTGTAGGCTGCCAAATGATAAACTAAGCCATCTGTCTCTCCCCCCGCCTAGTAGAAGGCTCATGTCCTGCTCCAAAGCATCCAACTCCCGAGGTCCCAAGTGTGTGTGTGTATGTGTTTGTGCATGTGTGTGTGCGTGCGTGCGTGTGGGGGTGTGGGTGTGCATGCATATTTTATGTGTGTTTGTGTGTGTGTGTCAGAGAGAAAGTGTAATGGAGGGACTGCAGGGATGAGGGAGCCGTTGTGTGTGTTGTTTGTTTCTTGCGTCACCTAGCAGGTGTCCGAGAGTGGCTCTTCTGCCATGTCACCCTAGCGTGGATCTATGCTTACCACAGTCTCAGAGTGACATTTCTTTGGTCAAGCATTGAATTAAATAAATAAAATAAATACTTCAATAAATAAATAAATAAATAAATAAATACTGCTGAGACCATATCAAATCTGCTGTTAATTTGTAAGTGGCCAGCAATTTTCCCAAACAGCCATTGATTCAGACAAGGCTAATGTCTCGCAAGTATTACAAACATCTGAAATGGCATCTTGCATTAGCAGGGCCTGCTAATCTTCAACCAGATATTTAGCAGTGACTGAATGCATGAATTAAAGAGAGGGAGGGAGTTGAGAGACAGAGTTACTGTCTAATATGGGGGGTAATTAATGAAATAGACTTTTGGCTGTGTGGAGAGGCAACCCGCTCTCATTTTTCACCACTTGTTTGATCTGCACAGCTGTCAGCCCTCCACAGCGCTGTGTCTTCCTCTCTCATCTGCCAAGCCTGTGTGAAGCTAATGCTAACCCTTGAGCACAGGCCCCGAGTCCGTTTCCCGCGGTTCCTTTAGGATCATTGATTTTTACATCACGCTAAAAGGAAAAGGAAATGGCCATCATAGGCAGAGCTCAGCGGAGCAATTGTTGAAATCCCTTGTTTGGGTAATTTCGAAAAGGAAATGGCTATGCTAATGTTCTCCCTCAGCAGCCATGGCTCTGGCTGGCTAATCAGTAATCCAGCTATGCCTTTCTAATTTAGTGAGTCATTAGCTCAGCCACCTAGTGACTAATACAGCGGAGTATGAAACTGACATTTGTGACCACAGTATCTCTGCCGTTTAGCGACCAGTGTTACTGAATCTTCAACATTAGCGCTAACACGATGACACAGTGCTTTTGATACTGCAGTATCTCAGCCGAGGAAAGTATCATTGTGGTTGTTGTTGTTTTTTTTTCCCCCTTGACTACTGAACAGAAGTTGAGTCGTGCATTCTGGCTCCATCTTTGCCGTCAATTTCCATATTGGTTCTTCTTCATCTTTCCAGACGGCAGAGCGTAATCACCAAGTGGCCTGCCAGTGAAGAATCAAGATTGATCAGAGTTTTGGGGGGGGGTTACAGCGGTACAATGTTTCTTTTACCGAAACGCAGTGACACCTAAAATAAATCATTCGTTTAGAGCCCTCTACCCCACCCGTGTCAGACGGAGATATTTGCCATTGTGGAAGTCTTTCGCCTGCGCCTGCAAAAAAACAAATAAATTCTCACTTCGCTCTGATACTGAGCGGAGCGGAAAAGTAATTCAGCCTCTGAATTGTCACTAAAGCTTGTCAGAAAAAGCTGTGAAAAGGTAACCCGAAGCTGTTTGTGTGCTGATGGCAGGGAAAAAATAGAAATTCCTAGACACTGTGAAGGGAAAAAAAAGGGAAAGAAAGAGCACTTGTGACATGCGAACAATGTGCATGGACACACATACCACGATGCACCACAACAGCGAGCGAGGTGCTGGTCTTTAATAAATACCCTTTGATTTCATACTTTATAATTGAATTGTCTGGCTGTTGCTATTAAGAGCTTTAAATTAACTGAAAAAAAAAACAGGCCAAAAAAAGAAAAAGAAAAACACAACCACAAATTAGAACAGCTGTAATACCTTCTTTTGGCATTCTGTCTTCCCCCCCTCTGATTTTTTTTTTTGTTTTTTTTTTCTGCTGACAGTTGAAGTTTCGGCAGTGGCTTTTGGCTGGCTAAGCTCATCTTGTCTATTCTTCGTTGGTGATCTATCATGGTCAGCCCCTCCTCCTAGCTGTCCTGTCCCCCCACTCCATTCTGGCTGTCCCAGAGGCCGCTCCTTTTGTTGACCTTGTGAAATATCGGTGCGTGTCTTCGGGTCGGGCTTCTGCATTCAGCCGAGGACCGGCCCCTGGTTCCTGCTGACTTGATGCTTTCCTTGTCTCCACCCTTTGCTTTGTTGGGAATTAGCAAGGTAACGTGAGTGAGAAGAATGGCTGTTCCTCTGTGTGTGTGTGTGTGTGTGTGTGTGTGTGTGTGTGTGTGTGTGTGTGTGTGTGTGTGTGTGTGTCTGTTGTGTGTGTGTGTGCTTGGGGGGGTAGATGTGCTGCTGAAATGTGTCTGGGTGACACAGCATGCTCGCTTTGTGTGTGTGTGTGTGTGTGTGTGTGTGTGTGTGTGTGTGTGTGTGTGTGTGTGTGTGTGTGTGTGTCTGTGTGTGTGTGTATGTGTGTGTGTCTGTCTGTGTTTATCTCCGTGAAAGAGAGACTGGGGGACCACTGGCGAGGTGTTTACAAGGGAGCCTATCCTGAGCCTTGTGCACAGTCAGCACCACATGCGGTGCCATTAACCATTAAACATCTGTTATTGTCTTCTTTTGTTTTGTCGAACCAGGCCTCCCTGGCCGTTCCCCCGTGCCTCGTTTTCCCCTGATTAGAGTGCTTGGGGGGGTCAGGGTAGGAATGGAGAGCAGTGCTGTTCTAATACCCGACTCTCCCTATGTCTCACTGATGAGTCTCGCTAAAGTCCATTATCTGTTTTGCATGCTGCAGCACGGTGGTTGGCACTGGTTTGCATTGTAAGTCTCTTCAGCTTTGACCTCTGTGGCTCTCACATCGACGTGACTAATCCTTTGTTTTCCTTTTTCTCTGCCCCCCCCACCTTTCCTCCCCCCTTTTTCTTCCTTCCCACAGCCATGCACCTCTTCGGCCTGAACTGGCACTTGCAGCCTATGCAGCGACAGATGTACCAGTTACCCGAGGACAACACAAGCGGCCTGCCTTTGCCCACAGACTTAGGCCTGCCACCCTTGGGCAACACGGGGCTGGAGCTGCCTGATCAAAGAGGCAAGGACGATGGTGAGGACCAGCATAGTAATCTGTTTGGCTGTTGTTTTAGTATCGAGGCCTTAACCCCCTAATGCCCCCAACCCCCCCACCCCACCCCCCCCTTGATACAAACTTTTAATCGCATCACGTCAAAATGAGCCTGTGGGCCCCCCCTGGGTGGCTAGAATCCTGTTACGTCGTTCCAAAACTTTGCATTTCGTACTTGAGTGGTCATGCATGTCTCAGGAAAAAGGGGCTCGGGCTGAGGCTGGGATAGAAGAAAAAAAAAAGGAAAATAAATAAAAGGAAGAAAAAAACAAGAAAATTACAAGATTTCTTCTTCTTCCTTGGCCAAAACAACAACAACAAGTGTCTTAGTGATGATTTCTGAGTCAAGGCAGGGATTGGGGATTATTTGTCAGCCAGCTTCGTGCTGTGACCAGTCTCAGTAGCAGCAAGCGAGATCTGCATTGTAATCCAATGAAAGTTGTGGAGGAAGTAGGGGGGGAAAGTGTTATTTGTTCGAGGAAGAAATCGGACAGCTTTAGGGATTGGGTATCCAAGGGGCTGAAGAGGGGATTAGCAATTCTGTTCTGACCAAAAAAAGAGAAGAAGAAGAAGAAGACGAAAAGAAGAAGAGGAAAAAAGGAGAAGAAGTCTTGGCATTCCTTTCATCTGCTTGTCTGGGCTATTTCTCCTGGCTGAGGAAGAAAGCACCAGCCAGCCCCCTAATGACACACACACACACACACACACACACACACACACACACTCACGCAAACTCAGACTCACATACACACACATGCGCACACACACACGCACACACACACAGACACACACACATACACACACATACGCAAACTCAGACTCACACACATACATACACACACGCACACATACGCAAACTCAGACTCACACACATACACACACACACCCATACACACACAGACAGACAGACACACACACACACACACACACACACACACACACACCACACACACACACACCACACACACACACACACACACACACATAAACACACCACACATGCTGAGCATACACACTCATACAAACTACACACATACACTCACACTAAGCACACACACTCATACACACTGCACACATAGACGCACACACAAACTCCCGCTGTTGAAGAAGAAGTTTGTTTTCTTTCACTTTGCCGACTAAAAACAAACAGGGTTCCCCGGATGTAGACATTCGTTCATTCGTTGGAATGGGCGCAGGGCCTGTGACAAAGAGGGCCAGAGATCACACCATTACCATATAGATGACTCCCCCCCCCCCCCCCCCCCCGTCTCAGAGTCGTCCTCTTGCTCGCCCACTTGGTGGACACGCCGGCCAAGCCACTGTAGCGCCGCCTTGAGTGACAGCTGTAGGTGAAGGGAAATCGATAGCCGCTGCTTTCTAATTCTGCAGTGCAGACTAGTGGCGTCAAGTGTAACATAGACGATCAATCCACCAAACCTGCTGCAGCTTTTTTTCTTCTTTTTTTTTCCTCCACACACATTCATGCGAGCGGCGGCGTTTTTACTGAACGCATTCGAAGCTGTCAAGTCCGATGTACTTTAGGTATCGTGGTGTTAGAAACGCGTGTCACAAGAAAGACGGCATCATTTGAATTGTTTCGTGGCTCAATACAAATGACACGCAGTTGCTCGTTTGGTGGGGAGAAGAGTGACAGATATTATTGCACGTGATTTTGCAATACTCGCTTGTGAGAAGCCTGTGAGAAGCGAGAAAGTCAGCTTTATTTGCACGTCTCCCCAGCGAAACTAAAGTGCAGCATATTGACATTAGCTTGAGTCGCGCTGAGACATCATGCGGCGGGGGCGCGGGGGGGCGGGTGGGTGATGGCAAGCGACTTGGCTGACACGTTATCAGAAAGGCCGACGAGTCACTTATGGGGAATGGGCTAAGGGAGGGAATGTGTCGTGTTGTGTCCACTCGGATGCGACACATTTGCAAATGAGTGACTTTTTCGAGCGAAGGAGGAGGAGGAGGAGGAGGAGCCCCACCATCTGCCATAGTGTGTGTGTGTGTGTGTGTGGGGCGCTTGCTGCCCAAAACGAGATGGCTGTCACCATCCGTGGGGTCCTGTGGGGTCTGTTTTTTGCGGATGTCTGCTTTGGTCGACATCACGGCTGAAATTGGCCCCCTCTTAGTCTTAATGTGTGCGAGCAGATGTTGGCATTACCGCTGCGGTCCAATAAGGAAAAGGTACATCGCCGAGCATATGGACGCAGCTAAGTGTGCGAAGAGGAAAGTGCACCTTAGCTTGAAATTCATCAGGGCAGCTCTGCATCTCTGCCAGGGGGGGTATGGGGGGGGGGGGGGACTTTAATACTTTTGGGGGGTCAGCGGGGGTCATTTCATTTTCCCTTCTGCCACTTTCTCTTCCATCTCGCATAGTGGCACTGGACGGATGGGTAAATCAGTGAGATTGTCTAGCCATCATCTTCCGAGGGACATATTGGAAATGCCTCTCTCCTGACTCTTGACTCTCGTTCTCAATCTCTCTATCTCAGCCTCTTATTCTCCCTCTCCTTTCCTCTCTCCCTGTCTTGCTCTCTCTCTCTCTCTCTCTCCCTGTCTCTCTCTCTATCACTCTCTCTCTCTCTCTCTCTCTGTCTCTCTCTATGTCTCTCTCTGTCTCTCTCTCTCTCTCTCTCTCTCCCTGTCTTGCTCTCTTTCTCTCTCTCTCTCTCTCTCTCTCTCTCTCTGTCTTGCTCTCTCTATGTCTCTCTGTCTCTCTCTGTCTCTCTCTCTCTCTCTTTCTCTCTCTGTCTCTCTCTATGTCTCTCTCTGTCTCTCTCTCTCTCTCTCTCTCTCTCTCTCTCTCTCTGTCTTGCTCTCTCTATGTCTCTCTGTCTCTCTCTATCACTCTCTCTCTCTCTCTCTCTCTGTCTCTCTCTATGTCTCTCTCTGTCTCTCTCTCTCTCTCTTTCTCTCTCTCTCTTTCTCTGTGTCTGTGTCTCTCTCTTTCTCTCTCACTGACACCTACTGTTGCTCCTTCTTGTGTGTGTATATAATAATTTTCCATGTGTGTGTGTTTGTGTGTGTGTGTGTGTGTGTTTTTGTAAGGGAAATGATTTTTCTCTGCCGATGGTGACTCATATTGTCCCGCTCTCTTTCTGTGGCCCAGGCAAATTGGACGGCCTCTTTCCCGATGACAGCTTCATAGACATGGGCGAGATCGATGTGGGTCGAAAGGTCGCACAGCAGATCCCACCAGGTGTCTTCTGGAGGTCCCAGGTCTTCATCGACCACCCCATGTACCTCAAGTTCAATGTGTCCCTTAGCAAAGATGCTTTGGTGGGAATATACGGCAGGAGAGGACTCCCTCCTTCTCACACACAGGTGGGTGCTAATCGTCTGTCAGGGGTGCAGTAGTGCTACAGTGTTTCTGCTTGTTCCCAGACGTGGTAGTGTGATCTTACAGTAACTAATTGTCTTTTTGTTAATTAATTGGTAATTATATTAATAGGTGATTGTTATAATTCGGAATGCTGTTGTTTGTTAGCATTTTTTTTTTAAATAAAGGTGCTATATGAAAAATATGGCAAGTAATCAGTACAAGTATTTGCATTTTAAAACTTAATTTTCAGCCTGCAAATTCTGTTTATGTTTTGTAATTTTGTAATATGCCCCCTGCAGTATAATTTGCCACTTTTAGTATTTTTTAACTTGCAGTACCTTACATATAGCACCATTATTTTTTATTTATTCAAATCTTTCCGTTAGATAAAACTTTGGTTTTTACAGCATACTGGGCATGAGCTGCAGCCAAGTAGCTGCATAGGGATTCCACTGAAGATAACCTCCTCGTAATAATTCAAAGAAATGTTGACCTTAACATTCACATTACATTTTAATACAAACTACAGATATTATTTATCTGCTATTGTGCAGTGCTACATAAAATGTCGAGCTTTTATAGTTACATTTGAGGGCCCATGAGTTGCCCTTTGGTGGACAGGAGGCCTTTGGAGTGAACATGGCTGGCTGTGAGGCTTGAGTGTCTGTCAGACTGGCTCTGACACACACACACACCACACACACACACACACACACACACACACACAATTCCTGATGAATTTTCTTTTGTGATTTCATGGAGTGGCAGATGAATCAAGGCAACGTTAGATGGAAATGAAGGCTCTGTCTCATTGGTATGCATTGAGTCAGTCGGCTGCAGTGCGAAAGGCAAAATCTTACGCAGATACTACTCAGTAAACAGTAACTTTTAATTCGTTTTGGCATGTTTATCACTTAGACAGGTTGAAACGGAAGTGTTTTTTTTAGGCTGGAACTTTGTTTGGTGTGTGTGTGTGTGTGTGTGTGTGTGTGTGTGTGTGTGTGTGTGTGTGTGTGTGTGTGTGTGTGTGTACTGTATGTGTGTTTGTGCGGGCAGCCACACGCTTATCACAAGCTGACAGCAAGCAACCCCATTTACTTCCACGGCACCCAGCGACCCGCCATTTTCTCAGCAGGTCACATGTGTGTCTGTAATTGCGAGCTGTTTATGCCTGAACAAATGATTCAGGGTGGCAGGTAAAGGCGCTTGTGTCCTCAGAGCTTGTGTCTGACAGGCACTCAAGCCTCACACCAATGTTCATTCCCAAAGGCCTCTTCTCCAGCAAAGGGCAGCAACAACTGGGTTATTCATGGCTGTCGGGCTTAGTGAAAGGACTCTGGTACCATCCACCCCCCCCCACACCTTCCTCCGCCACCAACCCCAACCCTACCCTAACCATACCCCATCCCACTCTACCACATCGTCTCTCCCACAGCAACTCATGTCAGACCTTAACACTCTCTCCCTCTTCCCTTCTCCGTCTCCAGTTTGACTTTGTGGAGCTCCTGGACGGGAGAAGGCTCCTGGTGCAGGGGGGGTTGCAGGGCCTGGAGGGCCCCCCCTCCGCCCAGCAGCAGCAGCCTCAGCCTCAGCCCCAGCCCCAGCCTCAGCCCCAGCTGCCCCAGAGAGGGCTGATCCCGCTGGCCACCCACGACACAGGCTTCATCCAGTACATGGACTCGGGCATCTGGCACCTGGCGGTGTACAACGACGGCAAGGAGACGGAGCAGGTGTCCTTCCTGACCATCGGTGTGGGTGAGTAGAGTACATTTTCTGCCCGCTAACAGCGCTGCTACTGCTTCTGAAAGTGAAAGTGATTCCCATTTGTCATTGTGATCACACAGCACACCACAGCACACAGTGCGCAGAACGAAATTTAGCCTCTGCTTTTATAACCCATCACACGTGTGAGCGGGGGGGGTCAGCCCGACAGGCGGGGAGCCCCGGGGAGCAGTGTGTGTGTGTGGGGACGGTACCATGCTGCTCAGGGTACCTCAGTCACAGAGGAGGCATGGAGGAGAGCGCTAATGCTACTGCTCTGCTGCTAATGCTACTGCTACTGCTGCTGCTGCTCTGGCAATAGATATAAGGGATGATGTGTAGCTCCAAATTAAGATTTATATATGTGTGTGAACGTCTGGGATTCTCTGAACCATGCAGATGAAATTTAATTTTGTTTACACTTCGCTGTACAACGAATGACAATAAGGGTAAGTGTAGTGTTGTCTGAATCAATTAAGACATAGGATTTTGGGAACAAAGCTATGGTTATGTTATTGTGTATGCAGTACAAGCTCTTACAAAAGAGAACAATCGCAAAACTAAAAAAACTCTTTCAACAAAACACCTAACTTGCATCATTCAAATCCATTAGAGAACAAGCTGTAGTCAAATATGTGCACTCACTGAACTGTGTGTTGGACTCAATAAAAAGAATATGAATCTAAGACCATAGGCACAAAGGCAGTACTGGGAGGGGAACTGTTCAGAAGGAGCTCAAACTACCTTCCATAATGATGGTATAAGTCAGCTTTGACTCGCAAGGTTACACAGAGTGCTATTATCTGAGGCAGTGTGTTCTTTTGCCCCTGCTTGCTGTGGTAGTAAGGAGCTCAATTTCTTTTTTTTCCTTCTTTTGCTAACTTACCAAGGTGTTAAGGTGGAAGGGACCTACGGATAGCTGTGTACTGCGGTCCTTCCTTCAGACTTCACAATAGCCCATTAGTGTGAGTGTCTTCAGAGAGGACAGGTTTCTATGGTAGCAGAGAGGGCATTAGAATTCTGTCCCGTTTCCCCCTTTTTCGCCGAAAAATAAAAAACCCACCACGATTGTTCCCTCCTGCCAGCGTCACATTTGATCATAATTTCAACCTTTCTTTTTTTTTCCTTTTTTTTTTTACTTTCCAGTTCACTCCTGTCTCATCTCTCTTCTCTTTTTTTTACTTCCTCCCTGTGTTTCTCTTTTTCTGTCTCATTTTTTTTCTTTTCTTCTTTTTTTTTGGTTTTTGGTCTCACTCCTCTTTCAACACCTGTGATTAGCACAGCAGCTATCCACTACTGCTGCAGACATCTGCCCCTTGTCTTGCTAGTGCAGGTGATTTTTTTTCTTTTTTTTCTTTTTTGTTTTCATTGTTATCGTATTTTCTCACCTTTTTTTTGGCATTTGGCCACGCGACACCCTCCCTTTTTGTTCCCTGTTAAAGTGCCTTTGATTAGCCCAGCGAGCGGGCAGGCGGGAGGGTGGGTGTGCGGACAGCGGTTGGCGTCCTGGGCTGGGGCTGAGGCTGGGGCTGGGGTGCGGCGGGGGGGGCACCCCCTCCCCCTCACCCGAAGGTGTCAGGTTTCTGGGAGGTGGCAGCTGGGAGCTGTTCTCACATGCTCTTTAATTAAAAGCTCCTGGGCCAGAGTCCATCTGTGACGGAGGGAGGGCTAGGATAAGAGAAAGAGAGAGAGCGAGAGGAAGAGAGAGAGGGGAGGGAGGGAGAGATGGATGGATGGATCGAGGGAGGGAGGCAGGGAGGAAGAGAGGCAGAAAGAAAGGCAGGGGAGAGGAGAGGAGAGGAGAGACGAGGGAGGGAGGGCAAGCTGATGTGCCTTGAGTGTGCCAGGCAGCAGATCGATGGTAATCTGTCCTCAGCGCCTGCCATTCCTCTCCCACACACACACACAGGAACACACACACACACACACACACACACACGCAGTGGGGGAGGAAGATGCACTCAAAATGCCACCCCCGTGTTGCGCACTCTGTGCCAGCCTCCCTCTCCCCCCCAGGGGCTGTAATTCAATACTTAATATATGAGAGATGGCATCAGTGCGGGTGGATGGGTGAGCTGGCAGAACAGGGGCGGGGGGAGGGGGATGGGACGGGTGGGTGGGCAGATGAGTTGGGTGGTGGGGGATGGGGGATGGGGTTGGGGATGAGGCAGCATTACTTACCCATTTCTCCCAAGAACCCCCTTACCCACCCCCACCCCCACCCCCACCTCCACCCCGACCTCCTCACCCACCCCTCCTTGACTGGGCATCAGCTGCACTGGCTCCCCTGCCCCACGGGCACAGTCCGACTGGAATGGAGAGTGGCGTATTAGTGGGGATGGCAGACCGGAGACCCTGGCGAGGCTAAGTGAAGACGGAGATGGGGATGGTGGTGTGTGTGTTTGTGTGTTAGTGTGTGTGTGTGTATTTGTGTGTGTGTGTGTGTGTGTGTGTGTGTGTGTGTGTGTGTGTGTGTGTGTGTGTGTATTTGTGTGTGTGTGTGTGTGTGTGTGTGTGTGTGTGTGTGTGTGTGTGTGCGTGTGTGTGTGTGTGCGTGTGTGTGTGTGTGTGTGTGTGTGTAGACCTGTAAGGTGGGGGCAATGTTGAGTGGAGTAGTGGGAGTCAGTTCAGGTCCAACTCGGAGCAGTGCCGACACTCATATGGATCAGCTCGCAGCTGCTAAGGGTTGTTGTGAATGCGAGTGTGTGTGTGTGTGTGTGTGTGTGTGTGTGTTTTGAATGGTGTGTATGTGTGTGTGTGTTCTGTACTTTATGTGCATGTGTGTTAAATGGTGTGTGTGTGTGTGTGTGTGTACTTTGTGTATGTCTGTGTGTGTGTGTGTGTTGGATGGTGTGTGTGTGTGTGTGCGTGGGAGGGACCCTTCAAACTGGGTCAGTGATGCGACTCCCCCAGCTTTAAATTCAATTTTGCCGACACACACCCCCGAGAACACACGCCCCCGAGAACCTTAAAGCCATCTTGGAAAAAAAGAGATGTGGACTTTTCCAGAGATGAACTTATCAGGAGGCGTTGTGGTCAGGGATGCGGGTGTGGGCGCCAACTAACACACACACACACACACACACACACACACACACACACACACACACACACACACACACAACTAAGGCGGCCCACTAAATAAATACCCAGTGACACACAGTCTAATCTCACGACAGCCTGCGGACCCACTGACCTTTGGGGAGTGTGTGTGTGTTTCTGTGTGTGTGTGTCTGTGTGTGTGTTTCTGTTTGTGTGTGAGAGAGAGAGAGAGGCAGAGAGAGAGTGTTTGTGTGTGTGTTTTTGTGTGTGAAAGAAAAAGTCTGTGTGTGTGTGCGTGTGCGTGTGTGTGTGCACGTGTGTGTGTGTGTGTGTGTGTGTGTGTGTGTGTTTTGAGGCCTGGCCCAGTGTACTCACTGTCATAACTGAGCTGCTCCCGGAGAGGAGATCATAAATGAGTTCACCCTCCTTCTGTGCAGCAGTCAGGGCAGTCATGTCAGTATTAGACAGCAGTGAGCCCTGCACACACACACACACACACACACACACACACACACACACACACACACACACACACACACACGCATGTGGGTGCAACTTCCACCTCTAACACAAACACATACACATAGACCAACACACATGTGTACACATATACAGTCCATGCAGTAACACACAAATATACACACATACACACATGCAGACACACACACACACCGTTCTCTCTTCCACAACTCTCTTACTCACACTTGTGCTCTTGCTTTCACACTTGCTCTATCTCTCACCCCCCCCACCTCCCCCAATTTCACTCACTCTTTCACACTGTCTCTATTTTTATGTTTATCTTTGTCTTTCACACACACACACACACACACACACACACACACACACACACACACACACACACACACACACACACACACACACAAACACACAACAATAACAGTCAGTTCCTGCTCAGACAGGACAGAACAGATTCTCTGTTTTTGTTTATGCTCTCTTCCTCTTCCTCTTCTTGTGTGCACTAACACCCTCCTACACACACACACACACACACACACACACACACACACACACACACACACACACACACACTCACACATTCAGACATGTACGCACAATAGTTTTTTATTAGACAGGCAAGTAGTATGCTCTCCCCCCCTCTCTCTCCCTCTCTCCCTCTCTTAATCCCGTTGTCAGCCTCTTTCTCTCCCTCCCTTTCTCACTCTCTCATCCCCCTTTCTCCCTCTCTCTCTCCCCCTCTCCATCTCTGTCTCTGTCTCCCTCTTTCTCTTTCATCTCTCCCTCTTTCTCTCTATCTCACTCTTTCCCTTCCATCTCTCCCTCTTTCTTTCTCTCTCTCTCTCTCTCTCTCTAATCTCCTCTGCTCCTAACTCCATCTCTCTCTCTGTCTCCATCTCTCTCTCCCTCTCTCCATCTTTCTCTCTCTTGTTCCCTCTCTCTCTCTCTCTTTCTCTTTCTCTCCCTCTCTCTCTCTCTCTCTCTCTCTCTCTCTAATCTCCTCTGCTCCTCATTACTGGGGAGTGCATCTGTGTGTGTGTGTGTGTGTGTTGGTAAGCGCAGCTCTTTCCTGAGCGCTGGCCTCATTTGTCCATGTCTCGCGCCTCATCTCATGCGCACATGTGTGTGTGTGCGTGTGTGTGTGTGCGTGTGTGTGTGTGTGTGTGTGTGTGTGTGTGTACATGTGTTTGTATGTGCATGTTTATATGTGGGTGTGTGGATGTATGAGAGGCAGGGAAGAGTGAGAGAGACAAAGCTGGCATGACGCATGGTTTGTGTGTGTGTGTGTGTGTGTGTGTGTGTGTGTGTGTGTGGGTGTGTGCGCTCGTGTGCACATGCATTTCTGTAAGTCAGTAAGTTAATAAGTCCGTGCTCTTGAGTTAGTGTGAGTGCGTGTGTGTGTGTATGGGTGTATATATGTGTAGCTAATGTGTATGTGCGAGTGTGTGTATGTGTGTATGTGTGTGTGTGTGTGCGTGTGTGTGTGTGCGTGCGTGCGTGCATGTGTGGGAGGATTGAGTACCATGGGGAGAAGCTGAATACGATGACTGTGAGTTGCAGGATGACTGTGTGCTGGTGCATGTGTATGCATGCGTGTTCCTGTGTGTGTGTATGTGTGTGTGTGTGTGTGTGTGTGTGTGTGTGTGTGTGTGCGCAAGCTTCAGGGAGAGAGGGACAGAGAGGGAGTGAGGGAGGGTGCATGCGTATGCATGCGTGTTCCTGTGTGTGTGTGTGTGTGTATGTGTGTGTGTGTGTGTGTGTGTGTGTGTGTGTGTGTGTGTGTGTGTGTGTGTGTGTGTGCGCAAGCTTCAGGGAGAGAGGGACAGAGAGGGAGTGAGGGAGGGTGCATGCGTATGCATGCGTGTTCCTGTGTGTTTGTGAGCGTCACAGATAGAGAGAGATGGAGAGTGAGTAAGGGAGGGGTGTGTGTGCTTGTGTGTGAGTTTGTGTGAATGTCAGAGATAGAAAGAGAGGGAGTTAGGGAGGGGTACATGTGTGTGGCTGTGTGTGATTGTGTGTGTGTGTGAGCAGAGGGACAGAGTGAGTGAGATAGGGTACATGTGTATGCGTGTGTGTTTGTTTTTCTGTGAGTCTCTGTGTGTGTTTTTGTGTATTTGTGAGCATCAGAGATAGAGGGACAGAAAGGGAGTGAGGAAGGCGTACATGTGTGTGCCTGTGTGTGTGTTTTTGTGTGTGTGTGTGTGACCGTCTGAGATAGAGAGAGGCACAGAGAGTGAGTGCCTGTGTGTTTGTGTGTCTGTATGTTTGTGTGGGAGCAAACGTCAGAGATAGCGAGAGGGACAGAGAGCGAGTGAGGGAGGGGGTACATGTGTGTGTTTGTGTGTATGTGTGTTTGTGTGTGTGTGTGTTTGTGTGTGAGCAAACGTCAGCGATAGCAAGAGGGACAGAGAGTGAGTGAGGAAAGGGTACATGTGTGTGCCTGTGCCTGTGCCTGTGCCTGTGTGTGTGTGTGTGTGTGTGTGTGTGTGTGTGTGTGTGTGTGTGTGTGTGTGTGTGTGTGTGTGCGGGAGCAAGCATCAGAGATAGAGAGAGAGTGAGTGAGTGAGTGAGTGAGTGAGGGAGGCAGGGGAAGGGGGATGGAGGTGGGGTGTGTGTGTGTGGTGTGTGTGTGTGTGTGTGTGTGTGTGTGTGTGTAGTCACTGCCACCACCACCGTCTGTCCCTGGCCGAGGGCCGCCTGGCCGAAGGCCTTGCTGCTCTCCAGAACACCCACAGGTCCTCAGGGGCCGGGACCAGGGCCAGGGGCCAGGGCCAAGGGCCCCTCAGACCGAATCTGTCCCCTGTCTGCTAGGCATCAGTGTGGCCTCATCCCCGTCCCCCGTCCCCTGTCCCCTGTCCCCCAGTGACAGCTCCGAGGCTCCGGCCTGACCTTGCCAGGCGGGGGGGGGGGGGGAGCTGTGGGAAGATGGTGCTCAAGTTTACGGCCCGAGTGGCCGGGCCGGGCGATCGATAATGACAAACAGGACGAGGCAGGTGTTATATAACCTTAGGGCCGGCCAGCACAGGGAGGAGAAGGTGATTCATAATCTGCAGCCCTTCACTGCCATTGACTCACCAGCTTCTGGGGGATTTAGAGAAAGTAGGGAGGGAGGGAGGGAGTTGGTGGGTGGGGTGGGGGGGTTGTGTTGGGGAGGTGGAGGGATGGGGTGGGGAGGGATTGTTGGAGTTCTGCTGGGGGGTAGGGTGAGGTGGTAGCAGTTGTTGTTCGAGACGCACCAAGAAATGAAAGGAAGCGATCAGGGAGTTGTTTGGGGGGGGGGGTTGTTTGAGGTGGAGTGGAGGGATGGTGTGAGGAGGGGGTTGGTCCAGTTCTGAGGTGGTAGCAGTGTTGTTCGAGAAGAAATGAAATGAAACCAAGAAATGAAAAGAAGTGGCCTGGA
Organism: Setipinna tenuifilis; assembly: GCA_030347295.1. Taxonomy (NCBI): domain Eukaryota; kingdom Metazoa; phylum Chordata; class Actinopteri; order Clupeiformes; family Engraulidae; genus Setipinna; species Setipinna tenuifilis. The sequence goes on from CM059279.1 coordinate 4,053,249, forward strand.
ATCAAAACCCCGGCGAAGCGAGTCAACCTGGGGTCGGACATGACAGCCCATCTTCGGGCTTCAGGGGTCCTTCGAGATGGCGGCCGGTGAGCGTTTGTACAAACGTTCCGCCGTTTGAGGAATGGTGTTCGCCGCCTCGCTGAAAGACAGGCTCGCTCCACCGTGTCCTGTCTTACTGAGCCAGGGGTGCCATGGAATCTGTGTCGGCCGTGTGTGTGTGTGTGTGTGCACGTGCATGTGTGTGTGCGTGTGTGTGTGTGTCTGTGTGTGTGTGCGCATGTGCGTGTGTGTGTGTGTGCATGTGCGTATGTGTACGTGTGTGCATGTGTGTGTGCATGCCTGTGGGTGTCTGAGAGAGACAGAGAGAGAGTCTGGGTCGTCAGTGGTGGTCGCTCAGGAGAGATGGCAGAAGGCTGCGGAAAAGGTGCCTTTCAGATCTTCTCCCCCCACCACACCCACCCCCACCCCCTTCCCCCTTCCCTCTACTTCTCTGGAGGCCCTGTGTTACTGTGCTTCTGGGAGCAACTTTCAAAATGGCAGAGGCCCTGCGGCACTCACTGGCTCGCCCGGCTACCCTCTGAGCATGCCCGTCTCGGAGCAAAAAGAAGACAAGGAAGGGGTGTGTGTGTATGTGTGTGTCTGTGTGTGTTGGGGTGGCGGGGTGGTATGGGGATAATCCACGCATCCTAGTTTAGATTCTCTTTTTGGGAGCCATCTGGGGAAAAAAAGGATCAGCATCTGTCACACGGTGCGGGGAGCCAACTGCCCTAACTCAGTATAGAGCTCATCATATCAGCCAATTGTGTCTTGTGTTTTGTGTCTCTCACAATACGCTCTGTTTTTCTTTTCTTTTTTTTTTGAAAACAATTTTTTTCTCAGATTTCTATTCTTCCTGCCACTCCATTCTCATTTCTTTTAACACATTTCCTCCCCCTCTCCCTTTACCTGTAGATCTCTTTCTTTTCCCTTTTTTTCCCCTCCTCCTTCTCGCCTTTCTACCCCCCACCCCTCATCCTCCTCCTTGCCATCTACCCCCCTCTCGTCGGCCCGTCCTCCTCCTTCTCTTCTTCTTCCCTCCTTCCCCTTCTCTCTCTTTCTCTCTCTCGCTCTCTCTCTCTCGCTCTCTTTCTCTCTCTCCCTTCCTCTCTCTCTCCCCCTCCCTTTCTCTCTCTCTCTCTCATGCTCTCTCTTTCTCTCTCTCTCCCTCCCTTTCTGTCTCTCTCTCTCTCCCTCTCTCACACACACTCTCTCTCTCTCTCTCCCGCTTTGTCTTTCTCTCTCTCTCTCTCTCTCTCTCTGTCTCTCTCTCTCTCTTGCGGCGGTGTTGAGTCCGTGGGGCGATGATGGACTCTACTGAGGTGTGCAGGGCCAGCAGCTGTGGTTCACGTTTCCTGAGCTCTTTGTCTGCACGGCGAAAAAAAAAAAGAACCATCACAAAGGCGCCTTTGTTCCTGAGACCGACTCCTGGCCTGGGCCTCCACTGGCTGGCAGGGGGGGTGGGGTGGGGTGGGGAGAATATTTTTCAGCGCCATTTCGTGTTTAATTCACCAGGCCCCCAGTTGGTCACTTACACCCCCCCCCCCCCACACACACACACACACACACCTTCACCACCACCCGCCCTTTTCTTTTTCCTCTCAGTCATTGCGAATAAGTGGAGAGAAAAGTTCCTCCCCTTCCTCCTTCTTCCTAAAAAAAAAAATCGATCTGCCTGGGGGTTGATGAAATATGTAAATCTGATGCAGGTTTTCCTTCCTCTTCGCTTTTGCCTTTTGTGATGAGATTCAGTGGGATATGTTCATTTTTAAATTGTTAAAAGTGTGCCACTGAAGACACCATTTTTTGGTCACGGTGGACTAGGCGAAAGCAGGTAAATGAAATGGTCATTTCGGCCCACCTGGGTGGGGTCCATCTGGGATGAACTGGCAGTATGGTCGGTGTCAGATGGCACAGCCGTGGTAACTACGGCGATGCCCCTCAGCTAACCCCTAATTGCCCACCACGGCGGCGACCAGCGCACCGCACCACACCGGGCCCCTCCTCCTCCTCCTCCTCCTCCTCCTCCTCATCCTCACCGTGCTGCCCACACGATGATGAAGCTCAGCAGGTCGTCGACACCACGCCACGCCACACTGAGGCTTGCCGTGCCGAGCTCTCTTCAGGCAGCCCACGCCAGGCGTGGAGAGGGGGTCAGGGGGGCCACCTATGTGTCTGTGCGGCACGCAACACCCCACACCCACCCCCCCCTTGAGAGCCGCGCGATTGTGTCCGGGCCCCTTTTCAATTTGCCTCGCTGGAACTTGTTTCCAGTAGTGGTTCCACTCAACCGAAGGCCTTTCTCACCTCCCTCCCACCACATCGTCAAACATTTCATTTCACTTTTTTAATGCCACATTTTTTAACCTTTTTTGTTTCAATGGGTTGGTTGGTTCAGAAACGTGCGTGTGGATTTTTGTTCTTTTTTTTTTTTTTGCGCACTGGATGAAAGATTAAAAAATACGATGCGATGCTCAGAGTAGGATTTCATGGATGAAAAAAAAAGACATGCTTGAATACATTTTACATTTCAGAAACACGAATAAAAAAAAAAAAACGGGAAGATTGAAATGATTATGCCATTGAATTGATGTTTGGTGATTGCTTGGCTGGTTCGGTAAAATTTGACTGGTTAAACTAACTGTTGCTGCCGCTGCTCTCTTTTTCATTTCTGATTTCAGATTCAATCGAGGACTGCCCCAGCAACTGCTATGGCAACGGGGACTGCATAGCCGGCACCTGCCACTGTTTCCTGGGTTTCCGAGGCCCAGACTGTGGAAGAGGTAAGAGCTGGGATGGGGGAGGGGGGGGGGGTGTAGGTGGGGGTGGGGGTGGGGGTAGGGGTGGGATAAGATGGGGGTTATGGACCTGGGCCACAAACACACACAGTCACATCCACAGAAGAATGAGTCAAAAGCACACAGAGAACAGAGAAATCCTCTTAAGGCACCGGTGTCTGTGTAAAAACCCAGCTGGGTCGCTGATAGAGCAGAGAACCTTACAAGTGCTAAAAAATAAATAAATAAATGTAATCACAGTAGCACCACCTCCTCCCACCAGGGCTCTTGCTGTGATGAGCTCCATTGAAGCAATGGTTCGGAGAACAACTTGAAGAGTGACTGGGCTCATTCAGTGTGTGGGTGTGTGTGTGTGTGTGTGTGTGTGTGTGTGTGTGTGTGTGTGTGTGTGTGTGTGTGTGTGTGTGTGTGTGTGTGTGTGTGCACATTTGAATGTGCATGAGATACACTTGTGTGTGTGTGTGTGTGTGTGCATTTGAATGTGGATAAAGCACACTTTGATTGTGTGTGTTTGCATGTTTGTGTTAATCTGCATGAATACATTTTTGTGAGGGCATCTCACTTTTCTCGTATACCAGTGTAGTTACATGTATGTGCCTGAAAAGGGAGTTTCATTCTAAAAACCATATATAGAGATGTACTATTTTATTAACAAAACTGTTCTATTAACAAAAACAAATCAA
>CM059279.1:4061765-4071765 GCA_030347295.1 Setipinna tenuifilis
TTCCGCTCCTTCCTACTTCACCACAAGTATAATTATCAGACACTTGAACGTTGAGGTGTGTCATGCCAACATCCGCCCCACTCTTCGGTGGACACGCAAATGAAGTCTCGAAGGAAAGCAAACAAAGTGTAAACAAAGTGCTGCAAAAAAAAGGGTGGGGCTGGTTGAGTGTAGCGCTTGCGACTCATGGAGAGCCACATGAAAACTGAAGAGTTAGGAGGCCATTTTGGGTCACTTCACATTAGGCCTTTGATGGAGTCTTTTTTTTTTACTTAGACAAGAAAGACACCAAGACAAGAAAGGATGAGGCAAAGGGACTGCAGTGTTGTTTAGAGATGCACGATAGTATCAGATCAGCAGATAAAATGCTAATAATCAGTATCTGTAGACGTTATTTGATATTATCTGCTACTGATATTACTGAAGTTGGCTTTTAGCCTTCATTTAAGTGCTTCCTAAGAGGTAGAGTTTTTGGTCTCATTTGTGCTGTTGCAGGGAAGGGAGATTATCATTTTCATTTGCAAATGATCCTTTTAAAAGTAAATGTGGTATAATTAAGATAAAATCTGCATTTATTCATGAGGGAAAGTCTACATTTGTTGAAGGACAGTAAGCACATCTGTGGTTTGTGTCTACAAATAGTGCATTTCAACATGCACTAGAGAGACCTGGTGTTCTCCTTAGTGAATGAAAAAATATGTGTATATTGGCATTGGCACTTGGCCAAAGTCAGTTGAGGAAAATATTGATATATCGAATAGCGGCTAAAATCCAGTATGGTGCATGCCTAGTGTTGTTAGATGGATGCTGCTGGTAGATTGAGACATTCTTGCTGTGTGTTGCTTGTGTGGGCCTATTACCACAGACACTGGGCCCTTGCTGCCTGTTTCAGCCTCTCTGCAGGGGAACTGACCGAGTGCTGGACAGTGCAACTCCGCAGCATGCTCCACCCGAGGGACCGTTAGCCTGTATACAAGACCGCTCGGTAGCAAAGGATGCTGGGAGAATCTGTGCCAATCTTGATATATCTGTGACAGTGTTGTACACCAAAGCCCCTGTGCTTGCATGCATTGCTCTGTCTCTGCCAGCCCACTGCGCTTGTATCTCATAGCTTGTTTGTGCAAGTCCACGACTCTCCCATCTCAGCCAAAACAACACAAGAACAAGACAGCATACTCTGGAAACACCCTTGGCCTGGTTCTTGCAGAATCAGAACCACTTTTGTGCTAAATCAGGTCCGTTCTGGAGTTTAGTAGTGTCTCGTAAAGCTCTCGAGTGACCGTTTGAACTGCCGCTGCATTCGTTTTTTTTTTGTTTTTTTTTCATGTGCAGCACACTGTTGATCATAAGTACGTAGTAAAGCTCCGTAACCTTTTTTTTGATAGATTCCTGGATTAATTCGGAGGAGTGGGCCCGTGTTGGCACATTTTTCTTCCTCTCTTCTTGCCTCTGAAATGTCACAGAGCACCGGGATGCATTTGGCGAGTGGTTGGTGAGTGCGCCGGCAAGATGAAGAATTTCTTCTTAGGACGATGTGTCAGAGGGGAATGCAACTATCTCCAACTATGAATTTCCTATTAATACAGCGCAGACAGTCTGACCTATTGGGTAATCCGTGGGGATTTGCAAGGAAATAAGCATTTAAATCCCCGGCTTCTGGCTGCTAAGGAGCAGCGGCGTAATTTTTTATGATGAGCTGGTCGGGTTTTTTTTTCTAAACCTCCTTCTTCCTCTCTTTTTTTTCCTCCCTCTTTTTTTTATTTACCCGTCTTACACTGCCTTTCCTGTCTTCCCGTTTGAGCTTTTCCTGTAGCACTTGGCATTCTGGTGGAGTGCTGTTTGTGTGGCCTGGCCTGAAGCCCCCTCAGCGAAAGCACATGCGGACCAGACTCCGAGGAGGGCCGAGGGCTTTGAGAGAGCCTGAGAGTGGGAAGGAGGCTTTTCACAAGCTTTTTATAGCATGTTGGGCTAGTTGTTTTTCCTCCCTCTCTCCCTCTGCCCCTCTCTCTCTCTCTCTCTCTCTCTCTCACTCTCATTCTTTCTGTCTCTGTCTTTCTATCCCTCTCTCTTCATCCGTCTATATACATCAGTCCCACAGGTGGTGAATCTTTCCCAGTCTGCGAAGGTTTTTCTCATTGACCGTTTTTAAAATTATTTTTAAACTAAAAGGCAACAAACAACAAGAGTTATTATAAGGTACCTGGAGTGTACCCTGTCATGAGCTTTGTTTCTTAATACTGGGCAAGGTGCTTTAGCAATATAATTGGATCTTCACTCAAGGGTTGAAAAATTCCGCATTGCCCGAGGAAAGTGGCCTTTTCTTATTATGTTGCCTTCACAGCTCTTTCCATTGTATTAGTTACTAGTGCAGTAGCCTCTATCATGGTCACTGTGCCCTAATCTGGCAAAGCTTACATCTTAGTCATTTGGGGAGGGGCTGGATCGGTTCTCAGGCCATTGCTACAGTTGAGCTGCTCGAGACAATACAGCCGAAACCAGCCACCTCTGCCCCGCCTATTCAAGATCACTGGGCCCTAAGGATAGTTCCAAGGGAAATGGCCGTTAAGCATGCAAATAGAAGCTGTTGCTTTGGCCAACCATTCAATTAAATCTGTCCCGAACACGCCGTTTCATAATTTATATTTAGCTGACTCAACCAATTATGAAGTTACTGTATTATGGCTTGGGATTGCCTGTTCAGCTTCAGTAGTTGTTTTTGATTGTGTGTGTGTATGTGTGTGTATGTGTGTGTATGTGTGTATGTGTGTGTGTGTGTGTGTGTGTGTGTGTCAGTGTGGTGTGTTTCCCTGACTACAGCAAATGGATCGGAATGAAATGCAGTCAGGACGCCTCCTTATTGAAAACTGGCATGTGAAATGAAGGACATTTACATAACTCGACAAAGGACCAGCTCTTTAATTACCAGAGGGAGGAGGGGGGGATACATTTTTTTCTGTAAAGGCTTTTTAAGCTGGTAATGCCATGTTATGTTTTTTTGAGAGTGAAAAGGAGTGTTAACTTCCTCTATTTAATCTGTGACAAGGACAAAATGGTCGCCACATGAGCCGTAATTGACTCATTAACAGTGCCTACCTCAGTGCAGCTCCCCTGCGGCCTATTTCAATAAGTTTGGTTAAACAGACAAGGACCCGTGCCCAGCTCTTCCCTCTGTTTGGCTCACCATAACTCTCTCTAATAGAGGAGGTGGGAAACAATGACAGTGTGATGTTTATTACTCCTCGTCCTCGTCTCGTGCCAGGTCGAACAGGGCTTGGGCTATCAGAAGTCTTAAAATATCACATCTGCTGGTGTTGGTGTGATGTAGTGTAGGTGTCCGTTTCTATGCTTAAAACTTCACAGCCAGCATTTCTGTCAGAGTGCCATTTTATTAAAAGCGTGTCACTATTATCAGATCAATCATCATGTTGCCCTAGGTATAAATGTGAGTGTATGTTCAAGTAAACACACATTTGTGTAGCTCTATGCTCTATGTTCTGTGTGTGTGTGTGCGCGTGTGTGTGTGTCTTCATGCGTGAGTGTGTGTGACTGTGCAAATGCACACGTGTGTGTGTGTGTGTGTGTGTGTGTGTGTTTGTGTGTGTACGTGTGTGTGTGTGTGTACGTGTGTGTGTGCGTGTGTGTGTGTGTGTGTATCTGTACGTGGGTGTGCTGAGTGAGTGTGTGTGCGGCCTCCCAGCGGGGATGAAGTGGCATCTGATCCAGCTGCTGCCTTGTGCTGTGTAGAGGGGGGGCCATCTCGCTGGCTGAATCCCACTGGAGCCCTACTGTCTTACCTCGTCTCAGCCCGGCCCAGTCCCTCTCAGCTCTGGTCCAAGCCCAGCTCCACAGGGCTCCCCTGAGTCCCGGAGTCACTGGATGCATAGGATGAGGGGGATGAAGAAGAAGAGGGCCCCTTCAGTGTGGTCTTCTGCTCGGGGGAGCTAGAGACGTGCTGTAAAACATGCAGACATGTAGCCTTGTTCTTGTCTCGGGGAATATTTCTTTGCTTTTTTTTGCTCCTTTTTTTCCCCTCCTCTCCTCCTCTCTCTTTCTGTTTTATTGTCTTTTTTTATCTAACTCCCCCGCTCTCCCTGGTTGTGATAGGTGGAGTTAAGTGCCTTGGAATATTTACTGAAATGCCAGTGGACATTTAGACTCTTTGTCCTGCCTTTCTTTCTTTCTCTTGTCTCACCATCTCTCTCTCTTTCTCTGTTTTTCTTTCTGTGTCTCTCTCACTTTCGATTTCTCTTTCTCTCTTTATCACCTTTTCTTTCTCTCTTTATCTCATTTTTCCTTAACTCCTCTTCACTTTACAAAGACACATATTTAGCTGATTTCTCTCTTCCTTTTGGGTGCGGCAGAGCAAACTTTAATTAAATCTGACATGTGTTGCGCTTTCTGTAGAAAGTTCAAATTAGATTCATCCTCACACCCTCCTACTCTCTCTTGCTTTCTTTCTCTCTTTCTTTCTATCTCCCTGTCTTTCTCTCTCTCTCTCTCATTCTCTCCTCTTTTCATTTGTGTTTTAACACAAAGAAGGAATTTTACCCTTAAAGAAAGAGGAAAAGGATGAGGAGGAAGAGAGAGTAGAGTCATCGGCTCCTCTGAGGTCTCTCTGAACCATGTCCATTCCTTTGTAATGGGCTTATTAGGTTTCTGTGTTGTCGGGTGTGTGTGTGTCTGTGTGTGTGTGTGTGTGTGGTGGGGGTGGTGGTGGTAGGGGGGTGGTCTGGTCCCCATGACACCTCCTTCACCCCAGCCCCTCCTCGTCTGGTGCAGGAATTTCTTTTCAGCTTTCCGTCTGACAAGGTAGTGAAGCGTGGCCGTCCCAAGCCGGACAATAACCCCAGTCGTTTGTCTTTTCCTCCCCACCCACCCCTCCCCCGACCTTACCGTCACCTCCTCCTGTCCCCTTCTTTTCTTCTTTGCTTTTCTCTCTCCTGCATACCATCTCCCTGCCTCCTGTTGTCCTTTTTTTTCTTTCTTTCTCCCGCCATCCTTTCTGTCTGCCCCCCCCACCACCTTCACCCTTCTTACAATCCTCACGGTCACCTCCCTTCTTTATCTCTCTTTTTCTCTGTCTCTCTCCCTCTATTTCTCGCCCTCTCTCTCTCTCTCTGTCTGTCTACCTTCTGTGCCCTCCTGCACTGTCCCCTCTCTCTTTATTCCATCCCCCTCTGCACCCAATCTCTCCCTCCTCCCACACCCCCCACCCCACCCCCCCTTGTCTCTCACAGAGATTTGCGCAGCAGACTGTGGCGGCCATGGCATCTGTGTGGCGGGCACCTGTCGCTGCGACGACGGCTGGACGGGCGCCGGCTGTGAGCAGAGGGCGTGCCACCCGCGCTGCCAGGAGCATGGCACCTGCAAGGACGGGAAGTGCGAGTGCAGCCCCGGGTGGAACGGAGAGCACTGCACCATCGGTAGGAGGAGGGAGGAGGAGAGGGTGGCATGGAAGGCGGATGGATGGATGGATGGATGGATGGATAAAGATAGGGATGGATGGATGGATGTATGGATGGATAAAGATAGGAATGGATGGTTGGATGGATGGATGGATGGATGGATGGATGGATGAAGATAGGGATGGATGAATGAATGAATGGACAAAGTTAAGGAGGGAGGGATGGATGGATGGATGGATAGATGGATAAAGATAGGGATGGATGGATAAAGATACAGAGGGATGTATGGATAAATGGATGAATGGATGGATAAAGTTAGGGAGGGATGGCTGGATTGAGAGATGAATGGATGGATGGATGGATGGATGGATGAAGGGATGGCTAAACATAGGGAGGTATGGATGGATGGATCCATGGATGGATGGCAACAAGAATGTATGACTAGATGGTTGGATGGACTGATTGATGGATGGATAGATGAATGGAATGACTGATTGATGGATGGATAAGTGGATGGAGTGGTGTGTAGATGGGTCAATATGCATTTGGGTAAATATGTGGATGACTTGGTGATTTATATCTGTGTGGATGGAGTTGAGAATGAATGGATTTCCAGTGTATGTGCATGTGTGTATGTTAATGTATATATGTGATTGTGTGTGTGTGTGTGTGTGTGAAACCGCTAGATGGATGGCTGGATAATGGAGGGCTTGTGTGGGGTTTGTGGTTGATGGGGGTTTTGGCTGCTAATGGGGAGTGGTTTTGTTCGGGGGTGTGAAGGGGTGAAATTGTGTGTGGTGGAGGGGCGGCGGTGGGGTGTGTGGGGTGGATTGTCGGGGGGTGGGGGGTGTGGGGGGTTGTTGGACGTAAGCATGCTTAATTGAATTTGTGCAACGCAGCATAGCATGACCAGGTTTGCTCAAGGATCTGAGGCTTGCCTTCATGCATTTCAAATGTGGGAATGTGCTAAGGTGTCCTTTCATCGCGCTCGTCCTTCCTTTTCCTCACCCCTCCCTTTTCCCTCCTTTTTTTTACACATCCTCCTCCTCTTCCTTCTCTACGTCTGTCTGTCTCTCTGTTCGTCTAGCTTTTCCTTTTGATTGGTTAATGTGAAACCCAAACATGTGCATCCTTCCGAGCAGTGCAGCCACCAGAAAGACATTCTTTTGAGGGGTTAGTTGACCAGAAAGAATGAGAGATCTCTTGTCTGTTTCCTTTTTTCTAAATGGACAGAAAAACCTTGAATATTCATCATACTTCTATCTTGCAACCCACCCACTCCTCATTCATTAAGAAGGATTCTGCAACCAAGAAAGTTTTTAAACTTTTGCTACATCAAAAACAGGTTTTATCTGGGGAGTTGTTTATTCAGTCCACAGACAAACCAGGGTGAATCAGAGCAAATCTTTCTTGGAGCGTAAGTCTAGTCTAGTCCAGAAATACAGAGTCTCATGTTTAACAGAGTATCATGATCAGTAATGAGGAATTTCACAGGGTATCTCTTTTCCCTGGGTAGTGATTCATAGCCTTGGGTTGTTCAGGGCCAGGCAAACAGAGTGAATGATAAAGATAGAGACAGAGAGTAGGAGTGTGTGTGTGTGTGTGTGTGTGTGTGTGTGTGTGTGTGTGTGTGTGTGTCTGATACACAGAGAGGACGAGAGACTTACAAACATGCAGAGCTGGCGAGGAACTGAAAGAAAGAGAGAGAGAAAGTGAGAGAGAGAGCGAGTGAGAGAGACAGAGAGAGAGAGCTTCAACTTGGTGTTTAATGGTCAGGATCAGTCACATCCTTTAAGCCAGCCTTGGCGGACAGCCATCGAGCCAACCCTGGATTTGTTTGTGACGTGGACCAGCAAGCCGGCTCTTAATATCACAGCTGAGAAGACAGCCTAAACTGTTCTCAGGTGTCCTCAAGTTCGATTGGAAGCCAAACTTGTGGGAGCACTAAAGATTTTTGGGGGGAGGGAAGGGCAGGAGGGGTGTGAGAAAGGGGTTCAGTTAAAATTGTGCACACAAAAAAAAATCATGAAGAATTGATGTTGGCTTCCATTTTTTCTGTTTGACGCATGGTATGGTTTCCAGTCATCGAGTTTACAAACTCAAGACTTGGGCTATTTATCAGTAGAACTGTCAAAACATGTTCCCTCTTAGTTGGTGAGCTGAGACCTTGCCAAACAAGAAAAAGTTTTGAAGATGAAAAAAAAACTTCCCATCTCCTTTGTCATTCATGGGTGCCATTCATCCGTTGATTTGATCCTTATTCACATTTTTTTAAAGATTGTCATTTTTTAAGGTTTTCATTTAAGGTCTTTGCTTGATGTCAGTTTTGAAGCTTGGTGTTCTGTCAACCAACAAAAAAACAATGCTGAATACAGATCAGATTACTCCCTGGGAGAAATCAAATCCCAGGCCATCCGTCTGAAAAAAGTCATTGTCCTTTCTTCTCTAATCACATTCCCCCTCTCTTCTGCTATCTTTTTTCTCCTCTCTCTCTCCACCCCTCTCTCTCTCTCTCTCTCTCTCTCTCTCTCTCTCTCTTTCTCTCTTTCTACCTCTCCCCCCTTCCTTTACCTCTAAAGAACATCTCTGTTTCAAAGCCTGCACAGTGAAAAAGCAAACTAGCAGCTCTCCTGGCAGGAGTCTTTTCGGTCTGTGATGATGAGAGAGAAAAGGGCAGATATAGAAGGAGTTAAAGAGGGACTGCCAACGTGACCTTTTAATGTTGTTTACGAGAGACAGGTAGCCAGGTGAAAAGCTAACCCACCCCCCCACCCCCCCCCCCCAAACCCACTCCCACAGAAAAGGCAGAATTGGAGTCTAAGAGTTTGAGTTTCAGTGCTCGGTGGCGGTTTGCTTAGCGCAGCAGTTTTCTTTCTCGGCGCAGGATGGGGTAACTGGGCTCAGTAGCCAGCCATGCCTCTGAGGGTCCCAGCCAAGGTGCAGAATGTTTTATACACTCAAGCCTGCATTATTAGCACGCGCTTCGTATCTGTCCCCTGGAGACACAAGCGTGCATACACACACACACACACACTCACACACACAGCCCAACCAGTGGATTCTGCTGTCAAGATGCTTAAGGTTCTCTACCCCTCAACCCCACCCCCTGATGACCTTTCATTTTAAATCATTTCTCATTATCGTGACAAGAAAAACAAGGCTCAGATTACTAGGAGAGTGCTAGGGACATTTCCCCAACAACCACCTTGAATATCCCTCCCTCTTCCAGATGGGAAGGCTGTAGTATTACTGGGCTGGACTCCTCGTGGGGTAGACTCACACTGTACTGCAGTAGCTTGTTCCTTTTAAAGCCCAGCACCTAAACAATGGTTATAGACTAGTATGTGTATGGGTATGTTTCGATTAGCTGGTAGTTCACTTTAAAGTGGACTTCACAGGGTATTCAGCCACATTCAGCAAGATTCCACTCAGCAGGGAACAAAAAATGTTCAGTTTCGAAGGGAACTGCACAGGGTGTAGGTAGGTAGGGAGCATGGACACGTCACTTTACCATTTATTGATGTAGCCGCTTTTGCGACCCAGTTTTGAGTCATTTACTTTACTACCGGTATCATCTTTACCAATCGATATTTCATATTTCTCCAAGAGAATGTGTACACAGAGACTATAATTAAAAATGAGGGTAAAACCACTTTTGGTTGCAAACGCTGTGTGTAAGCCATGGGGAAATTTATGAGAGAAATCTGGAAATATAACCAAATGTGTAATCCATGGTAACATGAGATTAGCAGGGCATTCTAAATGAAACCATTTTAGCAATCCAGTTCCCTGTAAAGTTAACCTGGATTTTTTATACTTTGTGCAGTAAATAGGGAGCAGAGAATACAAGGTAGGGACCCTTGAGATCGAAATGTAGCCTATGTGTGTGTGTGTTTTTTTTTTTTTTAATAAAACAGCCCTCCATCTGGACCAGAAAGGACCACTGTGTATTTCATTGTAACACCTCACTGACCCACAATGAACAAACAAACAAACAAACAAACAAATAAATAAATTCACCTCAGCATCAGGCTGACGTTGCTCCAAAGGACCACAATCCCAGAAGAGCCTTTTAAAAAAGCCGGATGAAATGGACTACCCTCAGGCAAGGCGTACTGTATATAGTGATACATACACAGCTATATATGTATATCCACTGGTGAATAAACACAGGAACACAGTGGGCCTTTTAAGGAAGGTTAGGTGGGGAGAAGGCTTTTTTCTCTCTTTCTAGTTCAAGGTGTTGCAGGATTAGAAAGACCAAGGCGCGCTGTTCTCCCCTGTGCCTTTTGCGATGTCAGAACGCCCGTCTTAGTGTCTCGCTCCTGTGATGGGGGGCCGAATGTGTTTTTCACTGGTAGAACAGGGTTGGATTGAAATGTTCTTTTTCATGTTTACCTTTTTGTTCAGTTGTCCTGTTTGTATCTCCCTTCCTTTTTTCTCTCTCTTTCTCTCGCACGCACGCACACACACACACACACACACAGACACACACACACACACCATACCTTTTGTGCTGTATGAATATTGTGTTTTTTCAAATGCATGTGCTTGATTTCCTACCGCTTGCATCTTTCTGTAGTGTGTGCCGCCTC
>CM059279.1:4076765-4111765 GCA_030347295.1 Setipinna tenuifilis
CTTCGCACATAACTGGCTGGCAGCAATCCCTTAAACAGATCCCTCAGATTGAATCTCAAAACACCCGCTACAAGGATTAGGGTGGGTTTTGGAGAAAAACTGTATTGACAGGCGCCTCGCCACATTAGCACTAACAGCTGCTAATGCATCGCTCTTTGTGCTCTAGCCCACCGCCCCCCCCCCCCCCCACCACCACCTCCTCCTCCTGCTCCTCCTCCTCCTCCTCTTCTTCAGCCCCGGTGCAAGTGCAAGGGGGAGCGGTGAAGTGAGTGTGTGCGGAGTCCCATCGCCTGGATCTTATCTCACTCTTGGGCTCTCACCTCCATCTATTGTGCGCCTCTAATGAGCTGATATTGATTTAGACAATCTCTGCACTGGGAGTTCATCTCCAAAGCATGCAAGAGGCGGGGGGGGGGGGGGGGGGGGGGGGGTTTAACAAAAAAAAAGGTATATTAAATGAATCACCTTAAGCCGGGATCTATTATTGCTTTCCCACTACCACCCATTATTCAAAGTTTCTTTTCCTCCAATGCTGTATTTTTATATAGCGTGGACGAGGGGCTGGGGGGGAGGGGGGTTGGTGTGGTGTTATTTTTTACTCCTCTTTTTTTGTTTTTTTTTGTGTACTTACCTCTCTTTCTGTGCATTCTGTGACTTTTTGCTGTTGTATTATGTGTGTTTGTGTGTTTGTGTGTGTGTGTGTGTGTTGTTGTTGGTGGTGTTGCTGTTCTCAGTGGTTGATTTGCTTGTGTGTTATGTCACGATTTAAACTCCCTGCTGTTCTGTTCTGCGCAGAGGGCTGTCCGGGCCTGTGCAACGGCAACGGCAGGTGCACCTTGGGTAATAACGGCTGGTACTGCGTGTGCCAGCTGGGCTGGCGCGGGGCAGGGTGTGACACCTCCATGGAGACTGCCTGTAGCGACAGTAAGGACAACGACGGAGGTGAGCTTTCCATCCCAGAACCACACACACACACCTACATTCACATTTTACTGACTCAGGAAATACTATTCTTTTTTTGTACTTCTTAGGGCTCATTCACACTAAGCAGCACTATAACAACATGTTTTTAGAAATCAATCTAATTTTAGTGGACAGCGGAGTTCACACCTCAACTGTAATGAAAGTGAGGGGACAAAGCGATATTATGGGGATTACCTTCACAGCCATCTGATGAACGACAGAAAGACGGGGGCCAATCACAATCTGTTAGAATTTACAAGACGTTGCTCTTGATTAGTTGTTTGCACCCTGTCGAGAATCTTGGCACTTAAATGTCGTTCTTCACTGCGGATGCTTACATTGTTATAGCTACAGTTATCGTTGCAGTTCTTGATGTACAGTAAATGGGCTGTCAACCTTTATGCTAGATAGAGCATCCTGGAATGTATTTAAAAAAAGCATCCTTTCAAGTCAATGTAAAGCATCCTTTCAAGTCAATAACCTATTCTAGCAATGGGTTGAAGATTGCATCATGACCTTCTCAACTATGTGTATGTGTAGACATACTAACAGTAGAGCTTTGTGAGCATTGCAGGCAGGAGAGGTGAGAGATTGCTATGTACTGTCCCAGCCTGTCTGCTCCACAGGACCCAGTCAGGTGTCTCGGGGGCTGGCCTGGCGCCCTACCCCTGTAAGCAGATTAGTGATGCACAGCCCTGCCTGTGTGTGCTGGGTGGTCTGGTCTGGCTGCCAACCCCATGTGTGAATGAGGAAAAGCAGGTGGTGGTGGTGGTGGTTGGGGTCGGGAGGGGAGGGGAGGGGAGTGGAGTTGGGGGGTGGGGGGTGGTGTAGCTGGGTTTGACACGTCCAGAAGCCGTGCAGCAACAGCGTCTCCCAGCATGCATTGGGGCGCCAGACACGGCCCCCCTTCCTGTCACTCTCCCGAAATTGCCACTGTCTCGGCCCTGTCACGAAGCGGCCGGAAAAGCAACATGCATGCTCGGTGGCGCCCGGAACAAATAAAGGCAGACTCCAGTTGCGTGGACAGAATCTGTACACTTGTCTGTCTCTCTCTCCCTCTGTCTCTATCATTCTTTTTTTCTCCTATCGTGTCTTTGTTTCACTCCTTTTTCTCTCTCTCTTTCCCCTGTTTCTCTGCTCTTTGTCTCTCTTTCTCTTGCTCTTTGTCTATCTCTCTCTTGGTCTCTCTGTCTGTTTCTGTCTCTCTCTCTCTCGCTCTCTCTCTCTCCCTTGCTCTCTCTCTCTCTCTCTCGCTCTTTTTTTCTGGCCCATAAAGTGGCAGGCAGGGAGGCTACAGTGCCACAGGACTGAGTGACTTCTGACAGCAGCGGTTTTATTTTTATCACCCATCTGTCCACAAGAGGTTCCTGAGAGGGAGAGGGACACAGTGTGTGGCGTCTCCGTGTGTATGTGTGTATGTGTGTGTGTGTGTGTGTGTGTGTGTGTGTGTGTGTGTGTGTGTGTGTGTGTGTTTGAGAGAGAGAGAGAGAGAGAGAGGGGAGAGGGAGACATGGGGAGAAAGGGAGCAAGGGGGAAGAGAGACGGAGAGATGACCCACTTCAGGCTGGAGTAAGATGTGCGGCTCTTCACAGATGCGCCGGCGGTCTTGAATTATTTCAGCCGAATCACTAAAGGGAACGGGAGTGCAACGAGGGAGTGTGTGTGTGTGTGTGTGTGTGCGTGTGTGTTAGTGTGTGTTAGTGTGTGTGTGTGTGTGTGTGTGTGTGTGTGTGTGTGTGTGTGTGTGTGTGTTAGTGTGTGTTAGTGTGTGTCAGTGTGTGTGTGTGTGTGTGTGTGTGTGTGTGTGTTAGTGTGTGTGTGTGTGTGTGTGTGTGTGGGTGTGTGTGTGTGTGTGTGTGTGTGTGGCGTGGGGTTAGTAGGAGATATGTAGGAGGAAAAAGGGATAAATGAAGGCAGAGGTGTGGAGAGTACCTGTGCTGTGCTCAAGCGAGAGATGAGATGTTGTGGTGGGTGGTGGGGTGGGGGGGGTGGGGGGGTGGGGGTGACCACGGCAATCGGTTCCCTCCATCGTGCCTCAAATAGAAATAAATCCACGGAAAATAAATTTGTCCTTAAAATGCAAATAAAAGAAGAAAGGCCCGTGCTAGACTGCACTCTTCCTTGAGTGCACCAGCAGTCTTCACTGAAAAGTCAATCAAAAATCCATGTTTACAGTAAGGAAAATATACCAAAGTTTTTTGACCAGGAGTTTAAAAAAAGACGTGAATCTAGTGCCGGTGATGGGTTTATTTTTTGCGCCTGTTTACACAAGACAGCCTTTTAATCATTCCTTACGTGCTTACATCTCAATGAATATAATTACGCTGGTTGAGGCGAGAAAAGATTTGTTTTCTTTACTGACAGCTGATGTTTATCTGCACGTTGATAGAGCCTTGAGCTCCACAGCTGTGTATTAGCACATCTCCTAGTTTGGTGGGAAGTAAAAAGAACATGTTGACATGAATTTTGATGTAAGTTTTAACTTGAGTAGGAATCTTACCCCTGACTGCTGGTCTAATCTCAAGTTCTATACCTTCATCCTTCCCCTCCTTCTCCTCCTCTCCTCCCCCCATTCTTCCTCCTCATCTTCCTCCCCCTCTCCTCATCTTCCTCCTCCCCCTCCCCATGCTCCTCCTTCTCCCCCCCATTTCTCCTTTTCTTCTTTCTCCTCCTCTTCTTCCTCCTACTCCTCATCTTCCTCCTCCCCCTCCCCTGCTCCTCCTCCCCACCCCATTTCTCCCCTTCTTCTTCCTCCTCCTCCTTCCCCTGCTCCTCTCTCTCCCCCTCATTTCTCCTCCTCATCTTCCTCCCCCTCCTCATCACCCCCCCCCCCCCCCCCCAATTCTTGCTTGGTGGTGCAGATGGTCTGGTGGACTGCATGGACCCAGACTGTTGCCTGCAGGCCTCATGCCACACCACGCCACTGTGTGTGGGCTCGCCCGACCCGCTGGACATCATCCAGGAGACCCAGATCTCCTCCGGCCAGAGCACGCTGCAGTCCTTCTACGAGCGCGTCCACTTCCTGATTGGACGCGACAGCACCCACGTCATCCCTGCCGCCAACCCCTTCGAGAGCAGGTAAGTCGTCACCGCCGCCTCTGGAAGAATGAAGTAAGATGTATGCAAATGTGAGGACAAGCTCTTGTGTGGGCATTGGGAAGCAAATATATAGGCATGTCGTATCAAATTAGATCAAATATACTGTACATGCTTGTCAAATCAAATTGAATTTAAAAAATAGCACATCCACTTTCTGATCAGCCAAGACAGCACCTACGTCATCCCAGGAGTCAACCCCTTTCAAGAGCAGTTGAGTCATCGCCTTAGGAAGTGTCTGTGGTGGACATCTCAGCAGGGTTCAGGAAGTAAAAGTCCTTCCACATATTTGTTCTAGCCAATTCAATGAGCCAGCTGATCCTAATTAGCTCAACTACTCAGCTAGGTACTATAGATCAGTTAATTAGTGAAATCGCTCTGTGTGAGGAGCATAGGCAGAAGGAGAACATGGCAGGACTGTCACTTACTCAAGCTGGTTTGTCCACCTCTGGGGAGAATGGAGTTAGCCGTTTAACATTGAGAAGATGAGAACAAGTTCTTATGTGCCTCGACAGTAACTACTGTATGCGCATGTGGAATCGAGGTACCTACCTCCGTATTTGTTGGCACTGGAAAGTGACATTTCCTACTGATGCAGATGTTTCTGGTGATGCTCCCGATGTAAAATCTGATACAGAAACATCAAGTGGCTGGCTTGATCACTGCATTAATATTGCTGTAGGCCTGGCATCGGGGTTAGTTACTTCTGACGAACTGCTCCACATTCCCGCTCTGCTGGGATGCGCCCGTGTCGAGCACAGCCGAGGGACTTGTTGTCATGGAGTCGGCAGGGACGATCAGCGCACCCGTTTGTAAACCAGAGCAGGGGGGGAGCAGGGAGTTGTAGCATTTCCCTCCTGGTTTCCTAGACACATCCCAGATCCGTGTTGATTTTTTATTTTAACTCGTCGCCACTTTCCTCCCTAAGCCCTCCCCCTTGTCTTCTCTCTTTTCCTCTCTCTGTCTGTCTCTCTCTCTCTGTCTCTCTCTTTCTTTCTGCATGTTCGTCTCAGAGACTCAGCTATCTCTCCCTTCTCTCTCAGCCTCTCTCTTTCTCTCTCTCTCTCTGTCTCTCACTCTCTCCCTCTCTCCCACTACCTCCATACCAGCATGGCTGTCCTAGAGACTCAGCTGTCTCTGTCTGTCTCTCTCTCCCGCTCCCCAGTGACAGACAGACACGTGATGCTCTGGCCCTCACCACAGCTGGAAGCAGAAGGCTTTCATATTCTTGCAGTTTTCACTGTCACTGTGTCCCGAGTGACTCCTGGCTAACGAGGCTTTTCATCAACACCACCCCCCCCCCCCCACCCACCCACCCTCTTCTACCGTCACCACCCCCCCTACACACTGACACCCACAAACACACACTTCAGTATTCTTTCTTCCTCCATTTTTTTTCCTCCATTCATCTAGCGTGCCTTTCATCTTTAATCGCTCATGAGATTTTGTGTAGTTTATTTGCATCTGCACCGCTTATGTTTTTTTTCCTCTCTCTCTTTCTCATTTTTCTCTCTTTCTTTATTATTTCCCCTGAAACAAACAAAATGGGGGTGGAGAAGGAGAAGGAGGAGGGGATGTGGAAATGCGACACGAGGGAGGGAGGGAGGTAGGAAGAAATGACAAGACGCACGAGAGGAACGGGAACGTTTCAGCTTGACATCTTGGGGACACTCTTGCTCTCCTCTTTCATGAAAATCGTAGGCAAAATGAACAATAAAAAAGAGCAAGCATCCCTCCCTCTTCTCCTCCCTCTATCTCTGTCTCTGTCTCTGTCTCTCTCCCTCCTTCCTTCTCTCTCTCTCTCTCTTTCTGTCTCTTTTTTTTCTTTTGTGTGGAGGCCTTTTATGGTGCTGTCTGGTGTTTTTATTTCTGCCTCATCCCCTTAAAGCAGAAGGCATAATGTGCCACACAGGTCCTGGGGCTTCAGAAAGCCCTATTTTTAGTCTCGGCTCGGCACACTGCTTTGTTCCACTGGAGGAAATGGATGTTTGAAAGTGCCTTAGTGTGCTCCGAAGCTATCGTTTTCTTTCCCGCTGTAGTATGGCACGAATCACATCACTTTCGACTTGTGTGTCCATACACTTCAACCAATACTTATTTTGGTGTGAAAATCTAAGTTACAAAAAAAAATCAACACTCAAATTCGGCTGATACCGTCTCTTTTTTTCTTAATCGTATTTTGCAGTGCTTGTAGCCTGTAGTCCGTAATGATGGTTTTGCTCCGAGCCAGTGACAGTAAGTGAAATGGGAGCTTTTAAAATGCCAAGCTGGCATCTGTGTTCATCGCTCCTCCACATTTTCTGCTCTTAACGGTCTCCTAATGAATCTGAACTTGTGGCCTTGTCCAAGTTAAGCTCCGTAAGCTCCGTCACCACTTCTTCAGAGTCAAAGGCCGAAAGAAATACAGAGGGAGGTGTGTGTGTGTGTGTGTGTGTGGATGGGTAGGTGTGTGTGTGTGTGTGTGTGGATGGGTAGGTGTGTGTGTGTGTGTGGATGGGTAGGTGTGTCTGTGTGTGTGGATGTGTGTGTAAGGCCTTTAGGTCTTTGGTTTCACCAAAGAGCTTTAGGAAGTGGATCCATTTTTCAGCCACTTAATGTCAGAATCTTTGATGAATTGGCCACCCTGTCCCGCAAACCCCCGAACAAAGCAAGTCAAGAGGGTGGGAAAGCTCTTCCTGATTGATACTCCGGAAACAGCGCTCCTAATGCGATGTGACATTTTCCATTTATTACATTTTTGTGACATTCAGGAGAAGTGGGAGACCATCCACTGTTCCTCTCTCTGTCCCATTGTGAAGAGCGCGAGTCTTTGAGCAGTGTTTTCTCTCTTACACACTCTCTCTCTCTGTCTCTGTTTCTTTTTTCTCCCTCTCTCGCTCTCGCTCTCTCGCTCTCACCTGCTTTCTCTCAAGAAAATGCCGCATAAATAAGTAAAGATCGAGAGGCCCTGCGATGTGCTTCGAGATTGGAGATCTGGACTCACCTAAAAATATCAAGCTGTTATATATTATTCATGTGCATTATTCATTCCCCATCCCCCATACACTGCAAACACCCCCCCCCACACACACACACACACACACACACCACACCACACCACACCACACAGTTACACCACACAAAGATACGCTCACCAGAAATGGCTCTATCTTGCTGAAGTCCAGCCAAATCCAACCCACACACACGCACACACAAGCACACACACACACACACGTACACACCACAGGTATAGTGATTTCCTGTGTGTTCATACCTCTGACGTTGCCTTATTAGTCCTATTGATTTTCTCGCCCTCATTTTCTTCTTTCCCCAAGCCCATGCCATTTCCTGTGTGCAATGAATTGCATGCGTGATGTGCATGACTCACCTGAACACAGCAAAAACTGTAAAGGGAAGGGGGTGAACAAAGCAATCTTTTTTTGACATCATCAAGCTGACTGTGAGCCAATTACTGCGTAGTCCAAAAAAACAAGCTTTTTCATGAAATGTGACACCCGGATATTTTTTTTAGCATTACTTGGATTTAAAGTAGTTCTATTTACATAAAGATTTAGAACCGATATGTAAATACAGGCATTTATTCTCAAGATGACATACTATAGGCTATTCTGCTGTCACTGTCTCTTACAAACGCATAGGTAATGTGTCTTGTGTTTGCACCCTTGAACATGGTTTTACCAATGAAGAGCAAGTTAAGCATCCATCCACCGGAGTACATTTTGGCTGCTCAAGTTTTCAGGCGGTCTCGGGAAAAAGCAGATCGGCGTGTTACCTAAGCCGAGCTCATGTTTCTGACAAGCCCCACAGTACTGCACTCGTACTGGCTCGAGGAGCGGAGCGAATTGCTGATATTATTTGATTGCAAGTCAGCATGTCAGATAAGCACACTGAAGTCCCACAGAGCACAGTGCCTCTGACAGTTCTCTCTGGATGCTTTAGCCCTGAGAAGCTGAACTTGTCATACTTGCATGAATGATTAATAAAAAAAAGAAAAAATCAAATCAGTAGATCTGGGCAAACAAGAGCCCTAATTGGTGTCAAGCCTCCATCTTCTCCTTCCCACCCCTCCCCTCTCCTCCCTGCTCCTCCCTCTCTCCTCCCCTTGATGCACGGTCCACTCCTCCTCCACTTCCTCCACAAGATGCGTTTTTCTGTCATTACATGCATTAATTCGGCTGCCCAGTCTAGGGTCATTATGGGCCCATTAATATCATGATTTGGCTAGCTGCTTAGGTCAAGTTGTTTGTTTGCTCCCGTGGAGTGCCCTCTTAGCCTCTATAACTGCTGAATGAAATTCAGAGGTCGAGTGGCCGAGACAGCATCTCCATTTAGTCTGTTTCCATGCAGTTACCAAGAAAAAAAAAACCTAATATAAAAAGATGTGCCACGACTGTAAAGATTGGTTTGGAAGAAAGAGAGCTTCTGAAAGACAGGGAGAGTGAGAGAGGGAGCAAGAGAGAGAGAAACTGAAAGAAAGAGAGAGAGAGAGAAACCAAGAGAGAGGGAGAGAGGAGACAGATCTTTTCCCTTTGCCTCTATCTGCAAGTGTTAATGGCATTAGGGAGAGCCTTCATGAAGACAGTACATTAGCACCAAATGGGTCTTTATCAGCTCGGTCTGTCCACATGATGCTGGCGCGCACTTACGCAACCCCTATTGTGTATTAAAGATTTATCAACTGCACATCAGTTGTGGCGGCTGTTTGGCATGTCTGTGTAAACGACCAGAGGCACGCTGGCACGAGAAACCCAGAGTGTCAGTAACAACTTGTCACGACGTTTTGGGGCGCGTTGAGTAGAAACGGCTCTAAACAGCTGTCCGGTGGTTTGTCTTTTGACTCGACGGATGTTACGGTTTTAAATGTGTGCTCGGTGGTGTCCCTCAGTGCTGTGTGATGTTTTAATTTGCCACGTCGCACCCACCCACCGAGCCGGAGAGTTGCCATAATGCACGCCAGTCTGAGGCGAGAGCACCTAACAGAGTTGTTCCCAAAATAAGTCTCAATCTAGCCGCCGTTTTAGATGAACCGTCATGTCGCTTCGCGCTAATAGGATTCAGCTCCATTATCTCCAGGAGAACACAACAGACTCCACACCGAATATTGTCTCAAAAACAAAAAACACCACAGCCCCCCCCCCCCCCCCCCCCGCCCCCCGCCCCCAAAAAAAAACAACGACAACAAACACGTTTCGTTTTGTTCCACAAAAATCCTGGGCATCGAGAGATAAACATTTTTGGGACACAACACACATCTCCTTTAACTTTTATGTCGCTCTCACTCTCTCTGCAACATAATGAGTTTTGCCTGCCAAGGAGTTCAATGATGTCTTTACGCATTCCTGTGCCCCCCCCTTGCTCATTTTCTCTCACTCTTTCTCTCTGTCTCTCTCTCTCTCTTTCTCTCTCTTTCGCTCATTTTTTGGCCCACACTAGTGTACGCCTGCATTTGAAGATATTTAAATCGTTAGTTCATGGTGGCACATCATCCGCTCTCATGTGGCTCTCATTTTTTTTCGCAAGACACAAGAGAGAGAAAGCTCCACTTTTGTTGGTAAAAAATCTGAAGGTTGCATGAAGGCTACCTCTGCCCCCCTATCAAAAGAGTGTGCCTAAAATAAACTTCTACGGCTAAACTCTTACAGTTGTATTTGTACTGGGGTGGTGGAGGGGTGTGTGTGTAGGTGTGTGTGTAGGTGTGTATCTGTGTGTTAAATATCCTTTTCCCCTGCCTGTTATCTCACTTGAGATCTGCTGCGCTGCTAGTGTAACAGTGGCCTGTACTGAGAGTTGGGGTTGGTGTTGCAGCAGCAGCTCCAGGTGTGGTGCCTAGCCCACCCAACCCCCCTGCCCGCCCGCCCGCCTGCCCACCAACCCGCCAACCGTCTCTCTCTTCCTGGGTTGTTTGTGGCCGCAGCGCTGCAGCGAAAGCCAAGGTCTTCCGAAGGGGAGGTGGCTGCCGGAATTAGCATAAAGCCGGGTTCCCTGGGACCAGGGGGTTCTCATTGGGTGAATGCTCTTGCCTCAAGTAAGGACAAGGGGAGGGCAGCCACTTACAACGCCAGTGTTAATTGTTTCCAGTGCGAGGCAATGTTTAAGATCCAGTGCATTTTAAAGGGAGCAGAGGAAGGACTGCAGAGAGAGAGAGAGAGGGAGGGAGAGAGGGAGGGAGGGAAAAAGAATGAGAGAGGGAGGGAAAAAGAATGAGAGAGGGAGGGAGAGAGAATGAGAGCAGGAGAGAGGGAGGGAGAGAGGGAAAAAGAATGAGAGAGGGAGGGAGGGAAAAAGAATGAGAGAGGGAGGGAGAGAGAATGAGAGCGGGAGAGAGAATGAGAGAGGGAGGGAGGGAGGGAAAAAGAATGAGAGAGGGAGGGAGAGAGATGGAGGGAGGGAGGAAGGGATGGAGGGGGACAGAAAATATGCCCACTCTAATTGAACAGAAAAGATGAAGTGATGGCTTAGGGAAATACTTTTTTTTTTTAAACTCCAGTTCTCATCACACAGCTCCCTGTAATAAATAGAGCTTTTATAATAATAGTGGCGAAGAGACGGTGGTTGAAAGTCAGCGGAGCAAATCCTCTCCCCGGCACACGCCCAGACTCAACCCCAGCCTCAGCCTCAGCCTCATCCCCAGCCCCAACCCCAGCCGCAACAGCGCCTGATCGACTCTTTAAACATTGATTTATCGGCCACTGTTCCATTCGTGCACCATATCCCGTATCAAACGGGGGTGGGGGGGGGGGTATGGGTTCATTTCCACTGTCTGCCTTGTTTCAGCTGCGGTACTCTCCCGTGTCGGGGAAAAAGCAAAAGCTTTACAAACGTAAATAAAACGGCCTCTGTTTTTAAATAGACTCTGCAGCGAATGAATGGCTGCTCCGCCATCTTGTTTGTCTCTCATTATCAGTGTTTTAAAGGCTGGGAACCCCACTGAGGCCTTCTCAAAAAGCTGCTATTTTTGTTTTTTATTTCATTATTTAGATAATGAAGTGCCGCCAGTGATAAGGAATTGGGGGGAGAGGGGGGGAATAATGTCAGAGAGTGAAGACAAAGTCAATGATGTCTTTGTGTGTGTGTGTGTGTCTGTGCGTGTGTGTGTGTGTGTGTTTTTTTAGTCACGCCTGTGTTATCCGTGGACAAGTGGTGACATCTGACAGCACCCCGCTGGTTGGAGTGAACATCAGCTTCATTAATAACCCCACCTACGGCTACACCATCACCAGACAGGATGGCAGGTGAGTCACTCATTCTCACTCTCACACATGGCTACACACACACACACACACACACACACACACACACACTGATCAGTAACCACACACACACACACACACACACACACACTGATCAGTAACCACACACACACATACAAAAACACACACACACACTGATTGGTAACACACACACACATACACACACACAGACTCACACAGTCATCAGTAAGATTTTCCCCACAGTAAAGCATTTTTATGTTTAAGCAGATTATTGTTTTGTATTTGTTTTTAACCTCAAGATTATACAGTGTTGCATGTTTCTTTTAACTGTGAATCTGGTTGTAGAGTTCTTCTTTCTGAATTTTATGTTGTATAAAGTCGTTGACTTGTATTACAGTAATTAAGGCCATCACTGCACATATGTACAGGTGGATGTGCACATCTACTTAATTAGTACACATGCATACGCATACGCTTGCACATGTACATACACTTACACCCACTTGTGTATATACGTACACTTGCTAAGGTCACTAATAAGCATCTTCTGTATCCATTAGCAGTGTGGTGAAGTGTATAATTGCTCTGACCATAGTGACATTTACACTACTGGCCTATATATACTCATCTCACCTCAGCTGAGGTGGTTAGGTGCTAGAGAATCATTAGCACACCTGCTAGTAACAGGGTTTTAAAAAGTTCCAAGATGAGAGCTTAGGGATTGAGAAGACCCTGACTGATTTTATTTTTCCTCTTTTACATCACCACACCCTCTCTTTCCCTCTGTCTCTCTATCTCTGCCTCTCTCCCTCTCCCTCTCCCTCTCTCTCACACACATTTATCTGTCCCTCTGTTTGTTGTTACAGTAAAGAGGACTTTTTTGTAGCTCTGTATCTTAGACATTTATTCCTGGTGGCTTTTTTTGTTGTCACGTCCCTTCCTCTTCATCTGTCCCTAACGTGCAGTGTGTTAGTGCTCCATACATCATCCACACATCTTCTCCCTCCCTCCCTCCTTCCTCTTCCCCTCACACTCCTTATCTATCTATCTATCCTTTCCCCTCTATTTAACTGGGCCCAGTCTCTGTTCTCTTTTCTTCAGTTCTTCATCTTCATTTACCATCTGTGATTTTCACACCCCTCCGTGCTTCAATGTTAATGATTTTTTTTCCCTATCTCTTGCAAGAGGACTGTTTTTTATTCTGTCTTTGTGTTCCTTTATCCGCTCTGCACCTCTGCTCCCTCTCATGCCACAGGCTAGTCTCAGCGCCATCTTTCTCTCTATCTTTCTCTCTTTCTGTTGTTCCTTCTTTCTGTTTTTCTTCTCTTCCTCTCCTCTCTGTCCTTCCCCAGAGTTCTACAGTTAGCTCATCTGCTGTTTTATTGTCTGCATGCCTCCTGCTTTTGTGGCTGGTCTACTCCCACCCCTTACATCTCTCTCTCATTCTCTCTTTTTCATTCTCTCTCCCTTTCTCTCTTATTCCCTCCCTCTCTCTCTGTTTCTTAGCCTTCCTCTCTCCTTTTGCCTTTTTCCCCTCCATCCTCTCATCTTTTATCTAAGTATCTTTCTCTGGCCACCTCTCCCCCTCTCTCTTTCTCTCTCTATCCTTCTCTGTCTTTCTTGCTCTCTCTGTCTCTCTCTCTCTCCCCTTAGTCCCTCACTCTGCCTCTTTCTGGTCTCTTTCTTTTCCTCTCTTGTCCTTGCTCCTCTCTCTATCTCACTCTGTCTCTGTCTCTTTTTTTCTTTCTTTCATTCTTTCTTTCTTTCTGTCTCTCCCTCGCTCCACACATTTCCCCAGCATACCTGTAAACACCACTCCATCTCCCAGTCCCACTCCAAAACACAGGCACAGTCTCTCCGCAACTCCTCTGCAATCACCGTGAGCAGACTCAGTGCAGCGTGAAATCAGAAAAGCACCTGTTCAGGCACTTCCCCCACGCCCAGGCTGTCTTCTGCTTACGCTTTTCTTTTTTATGATGTGTTCTTCATTGTCCACCAGACTCGGCTCAGTTGGCTCGTCTAAATTGCCTCCTCGTTTATCTGTGAGAACAGGGTTTTTCTTTTTTTTTTTTTGGTTCCTTTTTTTTTTGACTTTTTAGTTCTTCAAGTTTGAGTTCTTTGTGGTGCTTGTGGTAGTGGTGCTGAGTGCTGTTGGTGTCACATGCAGGCATAGGTTATTAGGATTATCCACTTAAAAGAAAAATACGAACAGAAATGGCATTACATGAACTGTGAAAAAAAAAGAATAATATAAACAAATAAAAAAAAATGAACATAAGGGCTGACTATTCATGACTATATCCTTTTCACAGTGAACAAGAGCCCCCCTCTTGCTCCAGCGGCGGTCTTCGGGGCTGCTGTTGTCTTTAAATGATTTTAATTACTGGCTTCAATTATTAATCTGTGAGGCTGGCTGGCGTATCGACTGAGGCGCCGTGACGAGCAGGGGGCTGAGTAAACACTGATAATGGCGCTCCTTCAAATCCTGGCCAGCAGAAAACAGAGCGAGAGAGAGAGAGAGAAAGAGAGGGAGCAAGAGAGAGAGAGATGGAAAGACAGAGAGACAGGGAGAGAGAGAGAGAGAGAGAGAGAGAGAGAAAGAGAGGGAGAGAGAGAGCGAGAAAGAGAGAGAGAGACAGCGAGTGAGAGAGAGAGCGAGCGAGAGAGCGCTTGTGTGTACGTGCGCTCCTTCAAATCCTGGCCAGCAGAAAGCAGAGCGAGAGAGAGAGAGAGAGAGAGAGAGAAAGAGACTGTTGCTGCCGCCGCTGCAGCTGTACTGGAGGTGGACAGCGTGCCCAGCGGGTGTCTGCTGTGATTGATAATGGTCCAGTTGAATTGCACATTGATCAGCAACCCCGCCCTGTGTGTGTTTAGTGTGTATGTGTGTGTGTTTAGTGTGTGCATGCATGTGCATGTGTGTGTGCTTAGTGTGTGCATGCATGTGCGTGTGTATGTGTGTGTGTGTGTCAGTATGTGTGTGTGTGTGTGTGTGTCAGTCTGTGTGTGTCAGTGTGCGTGTGTGTCAGTGTGTGTGTGTGTGTGTGTGTGTGTGTGTGTGTGTGTGTGTGTGTGTGTGTGTGTGTGTAGAGATACTGCAGATCAGGCAGCTCCTGCATGCCGGCTGCATGTGTAAGTGTGAGGACTTTTAAAAACACAGCATGTGTTTTATGGCACATGCTTATGCGCACACATACACAGACACGCACACATGCACACACACATGCACACACACATGCACAGAATTCACAACAACGGCAAGGACACCACAGGAAGGGCAGAGCAGACCTTTGTTTACAGAACAGACACATTAGTCTGTGAGTGTGCATACGTGTGTATGTGTATGTGTGTGTTAGTGTGTGTATTTGTTTATGGGTGTTCACGGGTGTGGCAGCAAACCAGCTTTTTTTTTTTCCTTCCCCGTTGTAGCGAAGCATCAGGGAACGGGCCTGAATTAATGTTCAGCCAGTGTGAGAGTGCTGAGGTCCCTTTTAATGGGGAGGCTTAGGGACTGTGGCTCTTGGCACGGCCCCCCCTCCCTGGGGCCCTAGGATGACCAGGTGCTAATTGCCTGTTTGGAAAAAAAAAGAACGAGGTGGAGGTGGAGGAGGAGGAGGAGGAGGTGGAGGAGGAGGAAGAAGAAGAACGGGAGCTCTTTTGTCACAGGTGTGCCAGACACGCAGGTGGTCTGTCATGTGTCTTTTTCCTCTCGCACGCAGTTGGAAGGATGTAATGAGTTTACGCATCAAGTGCTGCGGTTTCTGTTTTTTTTTTTTCTTTTTCTCTCTCTCTCTCAGCCAGGACTGGCAGGGTTACATCTGCCGGAATAGCTGTAAAAAGCGACGGTAACGCGGCTGGGCCCGATTTCCCTCTGTGAGCCACAAAATAGGACAGGCTCTATATTACCAGGGGATTGATTAAGCCCCGGGCTTCTACTTCTCCCATCCACCCCTTCCCGCTACCCCCCCCCACCCCCATTCCCCCAACCAACAAATTTCATCTCCTTGCTGGCTTGCCATGCGCCCCCTTTTTCAAATGGGAGGTACAATCGGTTTGCGGCTTTAACCTGATGGCGAGGGGGGGCACATGTGGTGCACATGAATATGTCTGCATTCCTACTCCCCCCCACCCCACCCCCACCGAAGAATAATGGATTTTGTGCAGAAAACCCATTCAGCCGACTCCTATTCTAATTTCTCTGCCTCAAAGCTCAATATATCAAGACGGCTGTAAAATTCCATTGTGTTTTTGCACATATTGTGTGCCACATAGATAAAAGCCTAACTGGCAGCAAGGCTTCAACCATAAGCTCCCATTTAGTGTTATAATTAATTACAACAATCATGTAATCCCTTTTGCTGTTTCCTTTAGTGGGAGTGAAAAATGGAAATGTCTTTATGGTGAAATGTGATTTATTTTTTTTTATTAGTAATTAATAAGTAGCACATTAATTGACTCTGTGATTTTGGTGATTAGTGGAACCTTTTTTTTGCATTACGCTGGCCAATAGTGAACTCTTGTTGCTTTTTTCTGCTTTGTTATGCATCGTGAAAACATAAGGAGCGTGTAATAAGTCTAGAAATTGGGAATTAACTGCTGGGGATTGAGTAATTTGTGTGTAATGTTCTGCCCCTGACTCTGGTGGTCTCTTTTTCAGCTTTGACCTGGTCTCCAATGGCGGCGTGGCCATCGCGCTGCGGTTTGAGCGCGCTCCCTTCATCACCCAGGAGCACACGCTGTGGTTGCCGTGGGGACGCTTCTTCGTCATGGACACCGTGGTCATGCG
The DNA here is from genome assembly GCA_030347295.1 of Setipinna tenuifilis. Lineage (NCBI taxonomy): Eukaryota > Metazoa > Chordata > Actinopteri > Clupeiformes > Engraulidae > Setipinna > Setipinna tenuifilis. Next base: position 4,092,819 of record CM059279.1, read on the forward strand.
CCACGAGGTCAACGACATCCCCAGCTGTGACCTGAGCAGCTTCGCCAGGCCCAGTCCCGTGGTGGCACCGGCCCCTCTCACCGCCTTCGCCGGAACCTGCTCAGAGCGGGGCTACATCGTGCCTGAAATTCAGGTAAGAAGCCCTTGATTTGAAGTAACCACCCACCACCACACCCCATCCCAGTCAACTACCTCTCTGGCCTTAACTGTATTGCTTACTTCAGTGATTCTTAACCATAGGGCCATGGCCCAAACTTGGGCCTCAAGCTCTACCTAGAGGGCCACAAAAATTTGAAATCTGAGTCTCTTCCACGTACAGCCATTCTTGCCCCCTGACCTGCTCCCATGCTTACATGCTCACAAGACTCCGAATTCAGTCACCCCTAATGCCCCTTAAACCTGAATCCTTTCGTTCACATCCACAACCAACACATCTCCCGCCCCAGCCTTCTTCTGATCTACAGTACGGCACTGCTTCCCCACTGCACGACATCAGGTGTAACATTAGGTTTCAGGCTTCGATCCACACAAGCCTCTCAGTCACACACACCCACGGTTATTTCACTGTGTTGCTGTAGTAGAAGCTCCACTCACCCCACTTCACTCCATTCATCTCTCCCCTCCTCTCCTCTCCTCTCCTCTCCTCTCCTTTCCTTTCTTCCTGTCCTCTTTTTTTCTCTCCTTCATATTCTACCCATCTTCTCTCCATCCCCAACGGCACACCCCATGATTCACCACCATCAGCTACAACCCCCCCCCACCACACACACACACACACACACACACACACACTCCACCACCATAGCCCCCCCCCCCCCCTTACCCTCACCCCCCCTTCCCCCAATCCATTTCCATCCACAAACACATCACTGCCATCAAGCCACTCCCATGATTCACAGCTTCCCTCAGTCCACTCCTGCCCACGCCATGCTCTCTCTCTTTCTGTCCCTCACTCCCTCTCTCTCTCTCTCTCTCTCTCCCTCTCTCTCTCTATCTATTTCTGTCTCACTTCTCTCTCTCTCCTCTCTCTCTCTCCCTCTGTCTCACTCTCCCTTCCCCTCTAACACCCAAACCAACACCTCCAACACCCCCCCGCAACAACACCCCCCCTCCCCACACACACACATACACACACACACACACACACTCATCAAACACACCTTCCACTCCCTTTCCAAAGCTCCACTAGCGAGACAGCGTATCAGTGTGTGAGCGAGCGCGGTGGGGTTTTAGCGGTGATTCACGGCATCCGGCTGGCAGGCGGGGGTGATAGAGAGCCCGGGGGGCACGGAGGAGGGGGGTGGGGGAGAGGGGGTGGCACGGAGGGGGGAGGGGGTGGGCGGTGCGTGTGGACTCGCGGTATGGACACGGTGGAGCATACATCATGCTCCGGGCGGAATACTAACTCAGCCGCACGACAGCCGAGTGATTTTATCTCCGGGCCGCGTAATTGGTCAGGAAGCTACCGAGTCCAATTTGCTGCTGGCCGGGCGACGACGCATTGTGCCAGCTCTTTCGCCATCGTCGTCCACCACCGTCCACCTCCACCACCACCGCCGTGTGTTGTGTTTATAATTAGATTTTGCCAGCAGAACAGAAAACCTGAATGTCCTCACCCACCCCCACCCCACCCCACCCCACATACAATTCCACCCCCCCCCCACCCCCTGATGAGGTTTGCATGAAAAAATTGAAAAGGCTGTTGTTCCCATTCCTCAGTGATAATTATTGTTGTATGTGAGTGTGCGTGTGTGTGTGTGTGTGTGTGTGTGTGTGTGTGTGTGTGTGCGTGCTTGTGTGTGTGAGTGTATTTGTGCCAGCATTGGCAAGGGGGGCTGTTGTTCACCTCTCCGATGTTCGTTCCATTGTTGTGCTTGTCCACATTAGATCTAAACCCACCCCATCCAACTTGTATTGTGTGCTATTGTGCATGTGCAATTCATTTATACACAAGTGCACTTTTATTGTGCGAGTGTGTGTGTGTGTGTGTGTGTGTGTGTCTGTCTGTGTCTGTGTCTGTGTGTCTGTGTCTGTGTATGTCTGTGTGTGTATGTGTGTGTGTGGGTGTTTCTGTATGTGTGAGTGAGTGTGTGTGTGTGTGTGTGTGGGTGTGTGTGTGTGGGTGTGTGTGTCTACCCACATCTTCAGCAGCCTCCTTTCTCCATCCTCCCAATCACCCTCAAAAATTACTTTGTCTTCAGTGGGTTATAAGATTAATGGCTTCCCAACGTATCTGGCCTGCAGTCTGGACTATTAATAACTTCAGGTGGCTCTTCTCTCCTGCCCCATGCGAACACACACACACACTAGTACACACACACACACACACTCTCTCTCTCTCTCTCTCTCTCTCTCTCTCTCTCTCTCTCTCTCTCTTCTGCCCCATGTGAACACACACCAACACACACACGTATACACATACACACACACCAGATACACATGCACACACAAACACACACACACTCTCTTATGCCCCATGCGAACACACACATATACACATACACACACACACGTATACACACACACCCACATACACACACACACACACACACACACACACATACACAACACATACATTCTCTTCTTCACCTCCTATACTACTCATACTGGCCAATTTCACTTCCCTCTCTGAAGTATCACTTAGATCAATCTTACAGCCTTTCACCCACACACACACACACACACACACACACACACACACACACACACACACATGCCCCCACCCACTGACATTTAGTATCCCAGGCATGTTAATAATCACAGACCACCTTGACTGCCTGCTCTGCTCCCCCAGCCTGCTCGGGCTGTCTGTGGCATTAATTGGTCAGCTGCGACCTTGTTGTGTAGGTGAGTTGGAGTGACTTAATCAGACCAGCACAGCAGGAGCCAGCTGACAGGACTAGCAGGGGTCTGGGCTTGGCAGGGAAGGGGGTGGGTGGGGGGGTGGTGGCTGTGGAGGAGGGGTATAGGATCCAGGTGGAGGGGGTATAGGATCGTCGTTGGGGATGGGGGGGGGGGGGGGGGTTGTGGGTGGGTGGTGCCTTTTGAACAGGGCCCCTGCTGAGTCCCTGTACACCTGGAATATAGCCTTAGTCCCTGACCAGGAAGAAAAAAAAGAAGAAGAAAAAAAACGAGTGTAGGCCAGAGAAAGAGAGGAAGAGAAGGGCATCTTACTGCAGCCTCCCTGAACTTTGAACAGCTGGAAGCGCTGGGCTGTCGCAGACGGTCAATGCGTAGGGGCCCCTTAGTGGTCAGCTATGGATTGCGCTGTATTGATGAGCTGGTAAAGAAAACACAGGTTTGGGGGAGGAGGGGAATGGGTGGGGGCAGTGTGTGGAGGGGGGGGGGGGTTGTTTCAAAGCACTCAAAAGGTTACATGTACAAGCAGATCAAATGGTTGGGTCAAGTGCTAGCAGCAGACAGAATTTAGATCAAGTCAATCTTGTACCACTTAAAAGGTAGCAAAAAAAGGCAAAATGCCAAAAAACGTTAAAACTTTACATCAGCTCAAATTATCCCTGTGAGTGCCCTCTAATGAATAAACAGGCCAAACTTCATAAATTAGACAGACAGCTTTGACACACCTATACACTAACAAAAGCTTTGACACGCTAACAAAACTAATAAAGCTAACAACCTCTAAACCAACTCTCTTCCTAGGTGCCTCATGTTTGTATAATTCTGTCCTTCTGTAGGAAGTATGTGTCTGTAGTGTCCCTGCTCTGGGAAACTTACTTAGGCACATGCATCTCCTTGTATGTATGAAGGTAGTCTGCCTACTCTGTGTCTACACCTCTGTTAGCTTATGTCCTCCTTTTTGTAAGTCGCTTTGGATAAAAGCATCTGCTAAGTGTAATGTAATGTAATATGCAGGGCTGTGCTTCTAGCTTTTGTTTAGCATTGGATATACACTAGTTTTGGTACAATTTGTATAATTTTGAATTTTACTAATATGACCTCATATGTGGTATCTTGTCTTTAATTACTCTGACATGTAGGTTACTGATAATTAATTCTCTGTTAATTAGCCGCATATTCCTTAGCACTGTTTACTTAATGAGTGCAGTTATCTACAGTATTCCAAAAAAAGTACAAGACTTGAGGAAAACCTAAAATGTCCACCATTCCACCATTCCACCAAATGTCCACCTTCTGCTCCTACTGTTGGAAGTTTCAAATCTGGACTTAAGACCAAACTGTTCTCAGATGCTTTCTGCTAGTGATTTACAATTAATTTATTATTTCACCTCTTTTATCTTTTATGTTTACCTATTGCTTTCTGCTGTACTCTATGTCTTTTAATTATCTTATACATATTTTACATTTATTTTACCTTTTAAATTTTTTTTTGCAGGCTCTGCAGTCAGATGTCCGGATCCCTGGTTCTGAAATGAAGCTCAGCTATCTGAGCAGCCGAACGCCGGGGTACAAGTCTCTACTGCGTGTCACACTCACGCACGCCATCATCCCCTTCAACCTGATGAAGGTGCACCTGATGGTGGCAGTGGAGGGGCGGCTCTTCAGGAAGTGGTTCCCCGCCGCACCCAACCTGGTTTACGACTTCCTGTGGGACAAGACTGACGTCTACAGCCAGAAAGTGTATGGCCTGTCTGAGGCCTTCGGTAAGCTAACCTCACAGCTAAATTTGAGTTAATGTCCTCTGTGTTAGCTTTCCTATGGTAGCTTTTCCTTTCTTTTGTTCTTTTAATGTTTACATTTTACCTTTTCTTCTTGGTTAAAAAATGCGTTCTTTAGTCACAAATACCTTAAAATCACTTTGTTGTCATTGGAAGACAAGCAAGAGCAGAAGGAGCTCTGACAATCTGACTCCGTGGTCACACAACAACAGAGTAGGAGAAACATAACGAGCCCCTTAGAGTGTGTCTGTAAAACATCCCCTGACACACAGCCCACAGTACCACGCTGACTGGTAGATGTTCCACTCTTGCCACCTAAGCCAAATGTTTGAGCCATTCTCTGCTCTCCGTCCCCTTTCCCCCTCTCCCCCTCTCCCCCTCTCCCCCGTCTCCCCCTTTCCCCCTCTCCCCCTCTCCCCCTTTCCCCCTCTCCCCGTCTCTCTCTTCAGTGTCCGTGGGGTACGAGTACGAGTCTTGCCCAGACCTCATCCTCTGGGAGAAGAGGACGGCCATCCTGCAGGGCTACGAGACCACAGCGTCTAAACTCGGCGGGTGGTCCCTGGACAAGCACCATGGCCTCAACATCCAGAGCGGTGAGGAGAACACTTCATATAACAGTCAATTAATCGCCAGATGCCATCTTGTTTTAAACTGCCTTTTAGGTCAGCAACATACAACTAGAAAACTCTTTTAAAGTTAAAGACTTATATATAATAACTTAACTATAATATGTTCCTTTTGAATAAAGCAGAAGCATGTCTGCTTAATATATGTTTTTTGGTTTCATTAACATTTGTTTTAATACACAGCTTGACTGAATGATTCAGCCCCTTATGTGGACGACATCTCCACACAGCAGTGATCCACTTATGGTCATGGCTGACATCGCGATTAGTCAGAAGTGTGCCGTATGTTCACCGCGGTCCGTACATTTCTCGCTTGGCTAACGCGTTAGGTGGCCAGTGGTCAGTTTTTCGGTTTTTAAATGGAAGAGTAAGCGACCACACACCGTACACACCACACACAACACACAACACACACAACCGGCGTCTGGTCTGGCCTGGCCCCCGCGAGCAGGAAATCCCTTCAGCCTGCCAAGGGGGCTCATCGGAGCAAATGAGGCGTGTGTGTGTGTGTACGAGAGCAGCTTGAGCAGGTGGCCCGCCCATCCTTAGCACCATCTCCCCCCGCCCAGCCCCCTCCCCATTCCCTTTGCACACACACACATGGACACACACACACACACACACACACACACACACACAACCCAGCCCCCAGCCTGAAGCCATATCACTCATCTCTCGCTGTGTATTTCTCTCTATTTTTGTCTTTTTCAGTGCTGTGTTTTTAATCTCTTACTGATTACCCTCTTAATCTATCTTTTTCATTCTCTCTTTTTCTGTGTTCTGCTTTCTAATCTCTCGCTAATGCCCTCTTCTTCCTCTCTGTCCGTCTCTCTCTCTCTCTCTCTCTCTCTCTGTCGTTTTTTTCTCTCCGCTGTTAGCTCTCCCTCACTGCATCTGTCTCCTTCTTTCTCTGTCATCACACCATCGTCTCCTGTCCCCACCTTTTTGCCCCTGCTGTGACCATCCACTACCTGTGACTCAGCCAGCACTACGGCCACCAAATTCAGTCAGGGACAAAAAGGGGGGGTTATTTGCCTCACAGGCCCTCCTTCGCAGTCCACAGGTGGCACTGAGACTGAGAGATGAAACTAAATAAAAAAGGAAAAAAGAAAGACAAAAAAGTAAGAAAACTAAATAGTTTAGTTGGAAGGGTAAGAGCACCAGCAGCAGGTGTCCACTGCAACAAACATTTGTATGATTGTTTTGTGGAGCATCAAAACATTCAACACTTAATGCGAATGAGAACCATCGAGTTCTGGGAAAAGTCACACTTTTTTTGAACTCCGGAGATGAGATTTTAGGTGGAGCTGCCATCCCTGTTGTGTGAGCGTGTTCACCCTGTTCCCCCCCCTGGCAAACATGGAACTTGCGCACACGTACACTCATTCAGGCAGAGCAGCTTTTGCGCGGGAGTGTCTGTAATTGATTCATTGAATCAAAACCAGAAATGAGATATAAATTCCCTTTCCTCTCTCTTCCCCTTTTCTCTCTCCTCCCTCTCTCCCACTCATCTGTTTTTCTGTGTCTCTCTCTGTCTCTCTTTCTCTCTCTCTGCCTATATCTCTGTCTCTTTCTTCCTCTCTCTCCCTGTCTCTCTTTCTCTTTGTCTCTGCCTATCTCTCTCTCTGTCTCCGTCTCTCTCTCTCTCTCTCTCTCTGTCTCTCTCTCTCTCTCTTTCTGTATCTCTATCTTCCTCTCACCCACACACTATCACACACACAGGCATCCTCCACAAAGGCAACGGCGAGAACGTGTTCATTTCCCAGCAGCCCCCAGTGATTGGGAGCATTATGGGTAATGGGCGGAGGCGGAGCATTTCATGCCCCAGCTGTAATGGCCTGGCAGACGGCAACAAGCTGCTGGCCCCCGTGGCCCTGGCCTGCGGCTCGGACGGCAGCTTGTACGTGGGCGACTTCAACTATGTCCGCCGCATCTTCACCACCGGGAACGTCACCAGTGTTCTGGAGCTCAGGTAACACACACACACACACACAGATGTTAACCCACACACACACACACACACATACACACACACCGACACAGTCCAACAACAACAACCAGCTATTTCAAACTCACAGAGTTATACACATTACTGAGAGTACACAGCAAACAACAGCAAACAGCTCATTCAGGCTCACAGCGGTATGCACATTCCTGAAAATTCAGATGCAGTACATCTGTTAATGCCTTGCATCTAGTTGTTTTGAATTGTAAGCCAATGGCAACAGTCAAAAGCAAACAAACACTACATTTGCAATCACATATGCAGAGCAGAGGTGTCAATGCAGGCCTCATAAAGTAAAAACCCTGCCATGTATTTCTTGTGCCTCTGCACTTAACACGGGTTATTTCACTAATTATCCAATCTATCTTTTTAATTATTGGTGTGGATCAGCTGGTTAAAAAGTGGTTGGGTCAAATATGTAACAGGGTTTTCACTTCCTGAAGCCAACATTGACACCTCTGCACACATGCGCACACATAGCAGCAGCCTCTTCCACACATTTATTTCCCACCTTTCGGATAGCCAGTGCTCTGTGATCTTGCTGTTGCATGCCTTCATGGGTCATAGACCAGTGAGCACTATCTCTTAAGTTCTAAATAGCCTCTCCCAGGACCCAGCATGGACAGTCCTGATATAGTAACCTGTGCACAGAACTAGGCCATGGCGCCTCTCTCTCTCTCTCTCTCTCTCTCTCTCTCTCTCTCTGAAAGGCTTTTATAGGACCTGCTGAAGTGATGCCTGTAGCCAGTTTCCTACTAACCTCTCTCCGGATTTGGGTGTCTCCTCTATAAATGTCCGGAACAGATGCCCTAGCTTAAAGATTGCTGTAAGCAATACGGACACCTTTTTTGCCAAACTTCCCCCTGACTAGGGCATTTCCTTGGGTGTTTGCAAACCCAAACTAATTGGCAAGGAGGCAGGTTTGGCAATAAGGGACTGATGTGATTGGTTAACTCAGTCAGGGTATTGAAATGCACCTATCAGGATAATAATATGAACTACTTGCTTACAGCAGGCTTAAGCTGGATGAGACTTTGCGATAATACATACTGCTTAAATTGTGTTTGTAGTATCCACTCATGTACTAGAACTGCCATAGTTGAATTTCACAGGCTTGGTATTCAGTGCGGTGTGAGGTGCTAAAATATTACCCAACATATGACTGTTTTTGTTTGTTTTGTAATTTACGAACAGTTTACAGGTGGCACCTCATAAAGGGTGCTTTTTATGGGATTTAAAGAACCCTTTCGAGGATGTTATACAATCGTAACAATACAAAACAAAAAACAATAAAGTACTATTTGGTTTATTGTATGTCACATTTTTATGTGTGACGTTCTGGCACAGCACATGGAGAGACACACACTGAATATTAACCTGTATGACTAATACTTTCTGTCTTCTACCTCTCTCTCTCTCTCTCTCTCTTCCTCTGTTTCTCCTTTCCTCATCCGCTGCGCTGCTTAATGTGGACAGAAATAAAGATTTCAGGCACAGGTAAGGTGCCATCGTCGTCTGTAAGCACACCTCTCCAGTGGTGTCATCACATCCATTTTATTCTGTATCACACGTGTCTGAAGCAAGGAGTGAAAATGAAGAATGTAGGGGGCTGCTAACAGCACAGAGTCCCCACCATCTGTCTTGTCTTGCCTTGCTTGTCACAGTACCTTCAAAAACAACACATCAGCAAAAAAAAAGTGCTGTTTAAAAAAAAAAAAACTAGTGTTATCTCTGAAGTGGTTCAACGGGGTCGTCAGGTGCCAGATATGGGGGGGGGGGGGGGGGTTGCAGGTGGGAGGGGACCAGCAGTTTGGGGCTTAGTTTGCGGTCTCTTTGAAATATTCAGGACCCCTTTTTCACACTCCCCACCCCCCCCCACCCCCTCCTCCAGGGAGGAGAGCTTTTGTAAAGAACATAATCACTCTCTTCACTTCTCGCATCACAAACAAGTGACACATCACTTAGGTATTACGTGAGATTTTGTAGGGAAGCATAAGCGTTACCTGTTCACCAGTTGCTTCTATATTTTCTGTTTACTTGCCTCCTCAGAATACGCCACCAGAGAGTTTTTCCAATAGAAAAACACAGAAAGAAAACACCCCATCATACAGTGATAAGTAACAGCACTAATGGAGCGTTGCCAACTGTACAACTGTAAGACTGTAAGATTGTAAGATGTGAAAAAAAAAAAAAAATAGGTGAGCTTTTTTGAAATGGCGCTCTCACAGCCCGAGACACACAGGAGCTCCCGTAATCGTTCTGCCTGTCAGTCAAACATCACACAGGTGACTGCTCACGCTCGCTTGCTTGACTGACAGCTGATGAGCACTGCGCTCAGGTGCCCAGGGGAGTTCCTGACAAACGCACACACACACACACACACACACACACACACACACACACACAAACACACACACTTTTAAATAGAGGGTGGGTAAGAAGCCACCGATTGATTTCTACTTTATAGGGTCGTGGCTCCCGTTGTGGCGGCAGCTGCTGCCGTTGTCTCCTCAGTCGGTGATGCTGCTACTGCGCACACACACACACACACACACACACACACACACACACACACACACACACACCTCAGGAGACAAAAGGGAGGTGAGGCGTCGTGTCTGGCACCACGCGTAGCATACACACAGACGCCCTCTTCTCTCACAGTTAATCCTGTGTGATAGACTAATACACGCCTACACACACCCTCACACTCCCTCAGTGTCTCGCTCTCACAGGAACCAAACACACAAACACACACACACACACATACACACACACACAGACTGCATTTCCAACACTTATCAGTGATCATATATCTTGAAGCACTTAAAAACCCATCTACTCTCTCTGCTTACTTTCAAATTCAAAAGCTGCTATACCTGCATGACTGTTCAGACACAGTGTTGCCGAAGCAGTGTCACACAAACAACAATAACAGTAATACAAATACCAAAGGGATGGCAGCAAAATAGAGTACCTGCATCATACAACAGCAAGTGGTTGTAACAGTCAACTTCTTCAGAGTCAAAGGCCGAAAGAAATACTCTATGAATAATGTCTCTGTCTCACACACACACCCACACACACACACACACACACACACACACTTCAAACAGTGGTCACTGAGCTCCATGCAGGAAGTAGGTATATCCGTATATCCAGATAGGGGGGTTTGACCTGGCCGAGAGGCGCTTTTTACCTGGACTCAGGTATCAGTTCAGTGTTCTGTTTACCCTTTCAGAAGAAGCGCAACACGCTATGTGGAGTCCACCGCCGCCGGCACTCCACATGCTCCCCCCCGCCTCCGCTGACTGAGTAGAAAAGATCACACAGATAACCAGCCATGGCCACAGCCAGGACTGCAGTTTTCTGTACTGACTGTGGTGATGTTAAAGGAAAGCCTCTCTCTTGCTCGCTCTCTCTCTCTTTCTCTCTCTCTCTCTTTTATATATCTCCCTTATCGGGGGGCCATGCAAGGAGTTTGGCAGATATGCCTGCTATCTTGTTGCTCCTGATATAGCAGAGGAGAGAGAGAAGAGGAAGAAATGGCGGGATAGGGGGGGGAGAGTGGAAAAAAAAAGAAGCTTCAGGACTCATGAAAGATTTTTTTCTCATGGAACAACATTCATCTCTGGACAGATTTAGGAGGAAATGCTGTCAGGTTGTGGGCACTTTGGGAGTACGGCACACAGCACACCACACACAGGATGATCCCATTTGCCGTGTGCACTGACCCCGAGTTAGTCCAAGCACATATACTACTAACCCCTCTCCTCCCCTCTTTACACACACACACATATAGTCCCCCCCACACACACACACACACACATTCACCACACATACACACACACACACACGGACACACACACACACAGTATACACATACAGACAAGAACACAGACACACACACATGCTCATGCACACACACACAGTATACACATGCAGACAAGAACACAGACACACACACACGCTCATGCACAAATCTGCCCTGACTCTGCACCCACGACATGTCCCACACTGTTACAACAGCATGCAGAGAAATCCAATTATCTCCCCCAAACCCTCCGCCGCGCCGCTCTTGAATATAGATGGAGTCTGTGGCCACTGCGGCTGAAGGTCAGGCCGCTCTGCTCCTCGTTTTCAGTGCCGCCCGCTCGCCGGCCCACCAGGAGCGCTCCTCACTCTCCTCCTCCTCCTGTTCCTCCTCATCTTCCTCCTCCTCTTCCTCCTCCTCCTGTCTTGTTTCCTGTCGTCTCGCCTTCTGCCAACCCACCTAATCACTCCAGAAGGAGAAAATGTAGGCTAAGCATTGTAGGGGAGACAGGGGGTAGTTGTTTCCTACTTTTATGGTTTTTTTTTAAGTCTCTCTCTCCTCTCTCTATACTTTTTTTTCTCTCGCTTTCTGTCTTTCTCTCTCTCCCTCTGTCTTACCCTTCTTTTTTTTTTCTGTTTATATTTCACTCTCTCTATTTTCTGTCTCGTTTCTTTTACATCTCTGTCTCTGTCTTTGTTGCTCTCTCACTTCTTTTAAGTCTGCTTTTCTAAAGTTAAGGACAAAGGCTGTTTTGAGTAGAAACCTTTAAACTAAAAAAATGGGGGTGGGGTGGGGGGAGTGGAGTCAGTCAGTTCGGTCAGTGGGTAGGATGTGACAGTGTAGCCCCCGGTCAGGCAAAGTGTCCTGTCTTCACCCATCCACAGAAGGTCAATTGTCACGAGCGGTAATGTATCAGAGCTGACAGTGGCACAGACCTACTGGTGCCCCCTGCTCGAGCAGTCGTGAGGAGATGGGCTTTGGCACCCACGCCTCCAGAAAAACAGGGTTATTTTAACCGACTTTCTTTCTCTCTCTCTCTCCCTCTCTCTCTTCCTCTCTCCCTTTCTCTCCCTTTCACTCTCTCTGTCTTTCTCTCCCTCTCTCTTTCTCTCTCTCTCTCTCTCTCCCTCTCTCTCTCTTTCTCTCTCTCTCTCTCCCTCTCTATCTTTCTTTCTCTCTTTCTCTCTCTGTCTTCCTCTCTCTCTCGCACTGTCTCTCTCTCTCTTTCTTTCTTTCTTTCTTTCTTTCTAGTTCATTTCTTTTTTGTCAGTTTTTCTGCCTCTTCTTTACTTTACTATCTCCCTCTTTTTTTCTATATACACAATCTTTCTTTCATCCTGTCATTATTTTCTCTCTCTATCTATCTCTCTTTCTCTCTCTTCTCTCTCTCTCTCTCTCTTCCCCTGTTCATTTGTTCCGGTCCCGTTCCTCCCCTCTAATCGAGTTTGAAGCCTGCTTCTCAAGACAGGTTGGGGGACGGTAATGATGATAGTGTTTGGCAGAACTGTGCAGCGTCGGGGACCGCACGACTGAAGTCATCTTTAAGGTGCCACCAGGCAGGCAGGAAGTCAGTCAGTCAGTTTGTTTTGTTGTTTTTTTTTTTTTCTTTGTTTGTGCACACACACAGGAGTCTATTTTCTTTGTTTTTCTTCTCTCTTCTCTTTATTTTTTTTGCCTGCCCAGTCAACAGGGTCCAGTGAGGCCTCGTTTGAAGTGAGATAAACAAAATAATTTGGGCGCACACTTCATCATCATCTCCACTTCAATTATGAGATGTTGTCAGAGTCACCAGGGATGCAGCATTTTCATTTTTTGGTAGCAGACGCGCAAAAAAAAAACAAGTAGCAGCATCACAACAAACACTTATATTATCTTCTATTAATTCAGAGCAATAAGTAAAAGGCAAATGTGAGCATATTTGCCACTCATGTGGACAAATTGTCCATAATAAGAACTGTAGGAGAATGACATTACATTACATTACATTGCATTTGGCAGACGCTTTTATCCAAAGCGACTTACAATCAAGGGGGACATAAGCAATAGAGGAGGACACAGAGTAGTGTCTGTGTGTGTGTGTTTGTGTGTGTGTGTGTGTGTGTGTGTGTTTGTGTGTGTGACAGTCGGTGTCTTCAGGAGTGTGTGCACGCATGTGTCATAGTGAGGGTGCTAGTGTGAGACTGTGTAAAGATGTGGGTCTGCACACTGCCTCGTTTGCTCCAAAAGTTAAACTTAATACTTAAAATGCAACATATGCTTGATGAAGATCCACAAGGATCGAAACGTTGCATTTTAAGTAATAAAGTTTAACTTTTGGAGCAAACGAGGCAGTGTGCAGACCCACATCTTTACATTGTCTGACACTTTTGTCTTGCACCTGCCGACAAACTACTTGGATGTGCGCACCCACTCTCCACAACGTTCTAGTGTGAGACTGCACAGCTCTTTCCCAGAAACCTCTAGTTCAGGCTGAATACTGGAGCCACCATCGGCTTTTGCATCATCAACATCATCATGTCCCATAATTCCCCAGGTGTGGATGCCGCCGCACGTGTCTGAGTGAAATTGGCCAGTATGAACAGTAGGGGAGGTGAAGAAGAGAATGTATGTGTTGTGTAGGTGTGTGTGTGTGTGTGTGTGTATGTCTGTGTGTATATGTCTGTGTGTATGTGTGTGCTCGCATGGGGCATAAGAGTGTGTGTGTGTGTGTGTGTATGTCTGTGTATATGTCTGTGTGTATGTGTGTGCTCGCATGGGGCATAAGAGTGTGTGTGTGTGTGTGTGTGTGTGTGTGTGTGTGTGTGTGTATGTGTATGTCTGTGTGCATATGTCTGTGTGTATGTGTGTGCTGGCATGAGCCATAAGAGTGTGTGTGTGTGTGTGTGTGTGTGTCTTTTTGTGTGTGTCTGTGTGTGTGTGTTTGTGTGTGTGCAGTGATCTCACACAATAAGGTGGTACACACACCACACACTCCACAAGCCTACCCACGAGCACAATAACACCAGCACACACATCACAAGGAAAATGGGCTGTGGGAGAGGTAAAAGTGCCATGCGTGGCACATACATTATAGGCGACGCAGGGGAGCAGAGCGCGGGGACCGCAGCAGCTGAGCAGATTTAATCCTGCTGGCTGCTGGATGGCGGGCAGGGCGGGGCGGGGCAGGGTAGGCAGGAAAAGTAAATGTCCAAATTAGGTTGGTTTCCATAACAAGAGGGGCCCAACCCACTGCCAGCACCACCTAGCCCAGCAGTGGTGCACAGCAATTATGCCCCACATCTTACCACATTTAAACCCACAACGCAGGTGTTGCTGTTTTAATTCATTTATTTACCCCCTTTTTGAGTCCTTTTTTCTACCTACATTCCTTCTCTTTGCCTGGTGTTTGTCTCACTAGCTCTTACTATACACATTCTCTAGGGTCCTCATCTCTCTCTCTCTACCTCTCTTTCTCTCTCTCTCTCTCTCTCTACCTCTCTTTCTCTCTCTCTCTCACACACACTCTGTTTCTCTCTCTCTTTCTCTTTCTCACTATACAAATTCTCTAGGTTCCACAGCTCTTCCTTTCTTTCTTTCTCTCTCTTTCTTTTACACTCTCCCTCTCTCGTTTTGTATGTCCCTCTCTCTCTTGCTCTCTCTCCCTCAATTTCTCCCCATTCCTCTTTCTCTCTCAATTCCTTTTTTCAGCTCTCTCTCTCTCTCTCTCCTCTCTCTTTGTCTCTCCCTCACTTACTCTCTTTCTCTCTCAAATATTGGTGCACTATGTGTTTTTTTCCCCGCCTGTTTGGGGGCTTTTAGCAGGAAGTGGGCGCTCCCTCTCCTCTCTGATTAGGCCTGTTTTGTCAGGTCTTCGTGTTCGCCAGCCCCCTGTGTAGGTATGAAGGATTACCATGTCAGGCGCCTGCTCTGTTGTGTAAAGGGGGGTTGAGGGGGAGATTGGGGGGGGGGGGGGGGTTGGCAGTGGGTGTGTGGAGGTATTTGGGTGTAGGTAGGTGAGTGGGTTGGGGGGGGGGTGTCAAAAGATGAGAAAAGGGGGTAGGGTAGAGGGCCCTTTTGCGTTTTTCTGGCTTAGACCCATTTCTCTTCCTTCCATTTTTCCCCCCTGTCTTATTTTTTTTTACCAGCGCCACCTTTTTTCTCCCCTTCTTTCCCCTCACTCCAGAGAATAGCATAATGTGTTTAGATAGTGGGCTTGTGTGTGTATACATGTGCATGAGAAAAGCCCTGTGGGAGATGCAGGCAGTCCTGCAGTGCATGTCATTTCCCCGATGCCTGTGTTAGGGCCGCTGGAGGGTTGACCATACACACACACACACACACACACACACACACACACACACACACACACACACACACACACACAGGGGGGCTACGCAGCAGAAGCCACCCTCAACAAGTACCATTCACTGATGAACACACAGAGGCAGACATGTTTTACTTTTCACTGGTGAATATAGAGAGATTCAGACAGGCTTTACTTTTCAGTTGTGAACACAAAGAGGCAGACATGCCTTACTTGTGACTGGTGAGCAGAGAGGGAGGCAGGTTTTACAGTGTACTGGTGAACAGAGAACGAGACATGCAGGCTTTCCTTTTGCACTGGTGACCGTACAGAAGCAGACAGAGTTTAAACAGGCAGCACACGTTGCAGACAGGTTTTACTTTTACACTGAACCACTCAGTTTCCTCAGGCCTCAAGTTAAGAATTAGTCATGGGAAAAAAAATGCAATCGTTCAAAAGTGCACACCTTCTTTTAACGATTTTTGAATAAGCGAAGATGTCAAAAAAAAGTCGAATAGGGCTAAATGAAAAATCACTATAAGGTTTTTTGTATTTGTTTTTCTAACATAGTCCAAAATACTTTTTCATTGACTTTCATGGATAAAATCTACTTTTTGTCTGGCACCAAGAAAAGATATATTAACCTTGAGGGCCTCCGGTTGCGCTTTTAAACTTGAAATTCAATTATTAGGTTTCTTCCCAGAGTTGTGCAGCCCTTCACACTGACTTTGTCCTCACCTTTAGTATGCTCTTCCTCCCCCCTCCCCCCCCCTTCAGCAACAGCCCTGCCCATAAGTACTACCTGGCCACGAGTCCAGTGACGGGGGCAGTGTACCTGTCTGACACCAGCACCAGGAAGGTGTTCAAGATTAAATCCCTCATCAAGGTGAAGGATGTGGCCAAGAACCTGGAGGTGGTGGCGGGCACGGGCGACCAGTGTCTGCCCTACGACGAGACTCGCTGCGGGGACGGAGGCAAGGCCACGGAGGCCCCACTGACCAACCCCAGAGGTATGTGTGTGTGTAGTACTGTGTACTATGTACTACTGACCACTAGATGCCTTCATTTTCATCTAAGGTCAATGAAGCATCTATCGCATTTCATCTTTTTAAATCTATACACATACAGTTCCTGACAAAAGTCACTTTTTCATTTTGTAGAAACGAAAGCTTAGAACCTGACTTTTAATAATCCATTGGTTTTAGAAATGTTAATATAAGACTTTTGTCAGGGACTGTACACAGGAAGCCATACTTAGAGCAGGCAGTGGAAAGAAAAGGCACATAAACACTGTGTGTGCCCCTTTTAAAACCGACCAAAACAGCATTTACTTGTTTTTGTGTGATCGCTAATGTTAAGGATATGAATAGTTTGCAAATCATTTATGCATATAGTTTACCCACCTTTCCTGTAACCACTTCACCACTGGGAGCAGACTCTCAAGGACCATGTTGCTATGGTTTCTGGGATAATGACTGTATGTTGTGATATACCAATAGCTTGATTTGATGTGTATTCATACATTATAATGTTAACCGAGCGGTCAAGACTTATTTGAGGGTTAATTGGGCAGTGGGCCTACCAGCTGTGATTAAGTAATTTTGTTTTGTCGCCATATACAAAACTACAATGTATCGCCATCTCGAAAACTGTTAGAGACTGCTTTTTTGTTTAACTTCTAAAACTAACATATGCAAGTGTGGTCTACTTTTTTGCTTACTTTTTTCTTAGAGGACCTCGAATGCGTTTGTTCTTTTTTGTGAGAGAGCCAGAGATATAGTAATTTCAGAAAACTACTGGCTCTTCTAAAAGGTCAACACTATTACTGACTTGGGGGGGGGGGCGGGGGGAGTGGACTGAACTCTTTATAGCCTCATAATAGAGACTTTAAAAACTAGCAAGACTGATCATTCTCTTTTATATATATGCGAGGCAAATGGCGAGGTCGTTTTCCAGTGAGTTAGAAGAATAAGCAGCGCAGTAACTTAGTCTCGTCGCAGTCAAAAGTGAGCACCGTAAGACCAGATCAATACACCCACACACTCTCAAACATATAATGATATTTCAGTCTAGTAGCTATCACATACTGTTGACTCTCTTTTCCTAAATGTAGACGGGGAGAGGGGGGAGGGAGAAAGTGATTAGAGCTGAAGGCCTATCCTGTAGTGGCTGATATTTGCACTGTTGCATAACCTCATTAGTTATTGGATTATATGCTTTCACTTGTCACAAGCTGTGCCAGCCACACAAGCGCAAGTGAGACGTGTGTGTGTGTGTGTGTGTGTGTGTGTGTGTGTGTGTGTGTGTGTGTGTGTGTGTGTGTGTGTGTGTGTGTCAATGTAAACTTAGTTGGGCAACATTTCATTTCCGCAGCCAGGGTTTAAAGTAACTTTTTTAAGATGGCTGTCAGTGACAGCCATAACTTCTCTTTAGTCCTGCGAAACTAGCTTTTATGCTAAATGTAGGACACTTTTGGAGCATAAGCTGAACCAGTGGCACTTTAGTAGCAATAGGACAGGAGATTTTGCACAGTAGTCGTGAAAGACCATTGCAATTCGTCGACAGTTTTAGTGTCATTAACGGCAGATCTAACAGCACCCAGCGATGGTAAAGTAGAGGGTGTCCACACGTGTGGCCGTATCAGAGAGCCTTATTTGCGGTTCCACAAGTTGCCACTGTCAGCATATTGGCTCTGCCCCCCCCCCACCCCCATCCCACCGTCTGACCATTTCAACCCCATCAATAATGAATCCACGTGGATTTCTTATCAGTTCCTGGGTTCCTCATTAAGCCAGATTGTCTCCTCCGTGCAGTCTGCGACTCCTCGCCAACACACTTTTCTATCTCTGTTTGTGTTTTGAGATGGGGCTTGTGATTCACGTCATTTAAATGCTTAATCAATAGCGGTCTCGCCGGTTGATATTGCTGTAATTTACGATGCCACTTCCTCCTCCTCTTCCCTTCATCTACCAATCATTGATCAGCAAGGGGATCAATTAAGAGCTACTGTTCAATGCAGCAAAATTATCCTGATTGATGGGCAATTTTCCCTCCTTTTTTTTGCACAAAAGCCGCCTCTGTATGCACATACTTACTTAAAAAGCACTCATTACCCAACAGGCATTGCTGTGGACAAGTACGGTGTCATCTTTTTCGTGGACGGCACCATGATCCGCCGGGTGGACCAGAACGGGATCATCTCGACCCTGCTTGGCTTCAACGACCTGACCTCGGCCAGACCCCTGAGCTGTGACTCTGCCATGGACATCTCCCAGGTACGATGTTTGGTCACTTACAGGAGAAATGGCATGGTACTGTCTGTAAAAACAGCCTTTGTAATAAGTGATCTGTACGCTCACCAAGTCCTCAATGCCTCATGTCAGGGCCCTGGTGTGGAGAAGTGTGGAGCTTTTTTTTAGCTTTTCAATGGTTTAGATAGCGATGTCTTCAAGCTATGATAAAAACCATAAAAATAGTGCAACAGGCTAGCGTAGTTTTGCCTCAGCAAACATAACAACCTGTTATCATGTTTTCAAGTTGACGTTAACGCAGGGTTTCTTTTGTAATACACACATATAGCAAT
>CM059279.1:4116765-4136765 GCA_030347295.1 Setipinna tenuifilis
AGTGATTAGGGCTGTTTTTTGAACATGAATATTCTCATCACCCCCTGCCGTGTTAAAACGTATGGGGGGGGGGGGGGGTGAGAGAACGGCGATGCGTGCCTGGAAGCATCAAATCATAGTGGAACAGAGAGAAACACACACACACACGCATGTAAGAGACAACTTAATTCTTACTTCAAGGTTATTTTGGGGGGGTGAGGAGGAGGGAGTTGCTGAGGACTTCATCAAGCACTTATTGACAGTAACATCTGTCAGAATTAGAGAGTCTTCAAACAGGAAGTGAGATTATAGAGTTTTTTTCCCCCTCTGTCTTTTGAAGGGAGGCATCAAATTGATAAGAGGGCTGCATTTGAGGACGGTTTATTGGATGGATTCGTGATGTGTTTTTTTGTTTGTTTTTTTTTTAATACTGGGCACATGCAGGGAAACAAAATACCTGTCATGTGTGCTTGTGTTTATGGTGTCTCTCCTGATTGTCAGATCTAAAGGCTGTGATAAGGATGTGTGTGTGTGTGTGTGTGTGTGTGTGTGTGTGTGTGTGTGTGTGTGTGTGTGCGTGCGCGCACATTTGTGTGTGAATGTGCATACATGCTTTATCTGTGCAAGTGTGTGTGTGTGTGTGTGTGTGTGTGTGTGTGTGTGTGTGTGTGTGTGTGTGTGTGTGTGTCTGTGCGTGTGTGTGTGGATGTGCGTGTGTGTGTGTGTGTGTCTGTGCGTGTGTGTGGATGTGCGTGTGTGTGTGGATGTGTAAGGCCATGTGATGCTGCACGTCAGCCCACATAAAGCTTTATTTGTAATACTTTATTTTGCATGTATGTATGTATGTATGTTGTATATATCTTTGTTAATTTATATGGAAGGCTTGTATATTTGTATGTATGTTGTGTTAATGTGTGTGTGTGTGTGTGTGCGTGTGTGTGTGTGTGTGTGTGTGTGTGTGTGTGTGTGTGTGTGTGTGTGTGTGTAGAGCGCTACTCATCCTTCACCATGGTGTGAAAACGCTTGCAGCCCACTCCCCTGAGCCAGCCTGCACAGCCGTGTCATGAAATATTCAGCGGCCAGTGTTGACAAGAAATGGGTTTTACTGGATAACCCCCCCTGCCCCACCCCCCTTTTCTCCCCCTTATCCCCCCCTTACCCCCCCCCCCCCCCCCTTACACCCCTTCCCCCGCTCCCCTTCTTCCCCTCTTCTCCCCCTTCCCCTCGTTCCCCATTCCCCAGGCAGGCAGCTCCACTCCGCCTGCTCCACTCCTGCCCCCCTCCTGCCCCACTCCTGCTCCACTCCTGCCCCCCTCCTGCCCCACTCCTGCTCCCCTCCTGCCCCACTCCTGCCCCACTCCTGCCCCACTCCTGCCCCACTCCTGCCCCACTCCTGCCCCCCTCCGAATGCATCTTTCTCCCAGTGTCGCACTAACATACACCTGCTCCACATCACTTACTGTGTGTGTGTGTATATGTGTGTGTGTGTGTGCGTGTGTGCGTGTGTGTTTGTGTGTGTGTGTGTTTCTGATTATATGTACGTACATGCCTGTGCATGCACACACAGGTGACCTAGTATGTGAAAGAGTGTATCCAAGTGTGTGTGTGTGTGTGTGTGTGTGTGTGTGTGTGTGTGTGTGTGTGTGCGTGTGTGTGTGTGTGTGTGTGTGTGCGTGTGTGTGTACGTCTGGGCGTGTAAGACCATGTGATGCTACCCGTCAGCCCACATAAAGCTTGTGGTCGTGTGACGGGAGATGAAGAGCAGAGATTTGATGCGATGTGAAGTCGCGTGTGTGGCCTGACGTGCCCATTCAGCACGCACTGCTCTGCTGTCAGAACACACAACACACACACACACATCCTCCACAGGCGGCTCTGGACAGCACACACACACACACACACACACACACACACACACACATACACACACCCTCCACAGGCAGCTGTGGACAGCATCACACACACACCCTCCACAGGAAGCTTTGGACAGCACCACACATACACATGCACACACCCACAAACACAAACACACACACACACACACACACACTATAAAGGCAGCTCTGGACAGCACCAGTCCACAACTCGGGCAGGCAGTGGACCCCCAAAGCTAGGGCCAATGTCCAAGCCATCACCAGCAACACACACACACACACACACACATGTGCACACTAACACACATACACATACACACACACATGCACACTCAGACAGCCACAACACAAACACACACACACACACACACACACACACACACACACTCACACACATACACATACACACACACATGCACACTCAGACAGCCACAACACAAACACACACACACACACACACACACACACACACACACACACACACACACACATACACAAACTTGACAGTACAAACTCACAGATTCTCAGACACTCAATAATAGCTCAGTGCACTGCATCCCCAACAGCACGGAAACTCGTAGACACACGTGGTCTTGCAGCTGCACCATTACCTGTGATACAGAGTGTTTACATGTATGGACAAATACCCCACACATGGTGCAGTCTCACACACACACACACAAACACACACACACACACACAGCAAGATCAATCGCACATTGCATGTCTAAAGATATCGACAACTGGACGTACAGAGTCTCCAGTTGGTAGTTATCGGCACTGCGTGGCCACTGCGTAAGGGTGATGAGGATCAACACACCCCTCTGCATTTCCAAGAAAGCGTTGACGGGATTATTGAGTGGGGCTGTGTTTTATGTAGCAGCCTCAAGTCCAAGATCGCTTTTATGGGAGGCCAGGGGCTCTCAGAAGAAAGGAGGGCGGGGAGACGGGGGCGTAGAAAAAGACCTGTGAGCCTTGGACCCATGAAGGAGTAATATAATATGGTAGCCATTGCTTATTCACAGTTAAGTGCAGAATGAAAGAACTAAAAAAAAAAAACAGTTTCCCTCAGGCTTGTTTCGCTCTCACAAGTCAGCAGTTTGACATCTTTATTTGATTTTTTGCTGATGCACCGTTCAAGCATTGTCAGTTTGAAGGTTAGCCCCATACTGTGACTGACCAAAAACCGTTAACGGAGTTTAAATGCATCACGCTCTTAACCGTCAGGATACAAAGTTTTCAGGGACAGCGGTCTGTTATTGGCGCTGACAGACCAACTTTTCTCTTGTAAAAAAAAGAAACATCAAGCATTTTCCATGGAATTGTGATTTCCCCTCTATATAAATCTGATTTTTTTTAGTGAGCACTGAAGTATATACAATAAAAAATGTTACTAATCCATGTTAGTGGATACTTTTTTGTTCCGATGGAATTGCTTTTCTAACAATTTTCTGTTCAGTTTAGAAACAGACGTATACACATTATATTTTTGTTAAAAAAAAAACACTGTTTTTCTCAACTGTGGTAATTTCCGGAGAATGCAACACAGTTTCCAAAGAGGCGATATCCAATTTGAAAAAAAAAAAAAGAACCAACACGAATAATCACTCAAATGCGTCCAAATCAATTTTACTCGACTTACGTCTGTCTGTCTGTAAATACTCCCCTGCACTTCTGCTTCACACAGTCCTGTCTGAGCTTCTCATCTTTCCTTGCCAGCGGAATATTAAACCAGATTTTTAATCACAGTCCACTCAAGTTTATTTTTGCCAACTGATGAAATCGGACATTGAACACACACACACACACACACACACACACACACACAAAGACACACACACCTTTGATTAATTTTGTCTGCAAGCTGAGTAGTGCAGCGAACAGGTTGGGTACAGCTGTTTCCTCTTTTGTGTTGAGAAAACCAACCGTGTGTGTTTATGTGACAGAACGGTAAGGCTGGGCCGCGCTGGGGACACAAGGTAGAGGAGTCTACCCGGTCTCTAATCAGTGTGTCTGGCATTGTTTTTTTCAAGGACGTTGTTCTCCAATGCGAACAAACACAACATACAAGCTTTCTCCAATGAGCACGGGAGGGAGTGCTTTCCGTAGGCGCCCTGACAGATCCACACAGGCATGCTTTGTGGCACAGTGTCTCCACATGATCAATGACTCTGCCCAGTGGCCTGGGTTAATCTCATCATTTGACTTTGTTTTCCTCAGTAGTGCCATCCACTACATCCTCCAACACACACACACACACTTATATGCACACACACACACACACACATACACACACACACGCACAGACATGCACACATGCACACACAAACATATATACAGTATACACACACACACACACACACACATACAAATTCATAGATACATCCGCACACAAATCGTGTTTACTTCTATACCCACACGGACATACATAAAAACACGAAACCATGTACTGTAAGTACCACAGGCACACATAAACATACTCCACGCATGAACACATCCACACACACTCAGACACACATATTCGCACACATACACACACATTTACACACATACACACATATAGTTTTTCTCTTGGTATCAACCTTGGATCTCAAATAGAAAAATCCCGCATCTCCCCTGTTCCCCCTTTTAGCTGAACCGAGAGCGCCTATTTTCCTTGCGCTTTTATCTGATGATCAGTTCTTGTGGTATGAATTGTTTTTGTCCTCGCAGGCTCTCTCCGAAATATCCTCCACCTGCGTTCTCCAGCCTCCCCTGCTGTGTATAACCCTTATATAAACCTCACTGACTCACTGCCTTTTTTTTTTGTTTTATTTATTTTTCTTCTCAAGGATGGCTGTCTTCTCTGATGACGTGTCAAAGAGGCACATTAGCAAAACAATGCTGTCTCAAGTGTTGCTTTTGTTTTGGTTTTGTGGTTGCCAGGCCTGTGTACCTGAGTTTGTGCTCATCAATCTTGTCCCCCCCCCCCTTCCTCAGGTGCGACTGGAGTGGCCCACTGACCTGTCCGTGAGCCCCATGGACAATTCCCTGTATGTTCTGGACAACAATGTGGTGCTCCAGATCTCCGAGAACCATCAGGTAAATCTAAACTTGTTATTAATAATGTTAATAATATAATAATAACAGACTGTATTGTATAGCATAACTCATACAAGATGTAGCTCAAAGTGCTTCAACAGTTTAGCGAGAAAAAAACACAAGGCAGCATTCGTTGCGGCTTGGTAGTACCAGAAAAGTTCATTAGGGCGCTGCTGACAGTTCCTGCTTGTGTCCATAGGGGGGGGCAGGGATGAGGGAAAACTCCCTGTTTTGCATGTGGGTTATTTCAGTAAAGGAAGAAACCTCAGGCAGAACCGCGGCCCCTAGGGGAGCCCATCTGCCGGAGCTGTGATCGACTGGGAGGTCCGTGAACAGAACAGTTGGTGTGACTATAGTCGGGCTGTCCGTTGAGTAGAGCAATATATAACATGTCACATTAAGTCTTGTAGCCCATATGCAGGAATGCGGTAGTAAAAGGATAGCTGGGTAAACTATATACAAAGTGGTTAAAATGTTTTGTACATTATGGGGTCAATGCTGTGGCATGGCTAGCTACAGTGCAAGTACTATAAATGATTAACTGGCTGTAAGGACCCAGGTTCAAGTCTGACCAGTGGCCATCTCCTAATCTCACCCCATAACCTCCCACTTGCTTCCTGTCTCTCTTCACTGTTTTATCAATAAAAGGCACAGCAATGTTGAGTAAACTATACATATCCTTAATATTGGCTATCATTATTGAAAAGGGAAAGTACTCTGTGTTTCTCTACACCTCTGTTGGCTTATGTCCTCCTCCTTTGTAGGTCGCTTTAGATAAAAGCGTCTGCTAAGTGTAATGTAATGTAATGTAAATGTTTTGTCATTCTAAAAGGTGGTAGAGGTGCCACTACACAACTCCTTATACTGAATGTCTTAGATGTTGTCTTATGTTATGTTATGAGTAGTGACTCATGTGTGTCATCTCACTGTTTAGGTGCGGATTGTGGCAGGTCGCCCCATGCACTGTCAGGTGCCGGGCATCGACCACTTCCTGGTCAGCAAGGTGGCGGTGCACGCCACGCTGGAGTCGGCGAATGCGCTGGCCGTCTCACACAGCGGCGTGCTCTACATCGCCGAGTCGGATGAGAAGAAGGTGAACCGCGTGCGGCAGGTGTCCACCAGCGGCGAGATCTCGTTGGTGGCCGGCGCGCCCAGCGGCTGCGACTGCAAGAGCGACCCCAACTGCGACTGCTACTCGGGAGACGAGGGCTACGCCAAAGACGCGCGGCTGAACGCGCCCTCCTCTCTGGCCGTGTCGCCCGACGGCGAGCTGTTCATCGCCGACCTGGGCAACGTGCGCATCCGCTACGTCCGGCGCAACCGGCCCTTCCTGAGTCCGCTGAACATGTACGAGGTGTCGTCCCCCATCGACGACGAGCTGTACCTGTTCGACTCCAACGGCAGCCACATCTACACGCAGAGCCTCACCACGGGCGACTACGTGTACAACCTCACCTACACGGGCGAGGGGGACCTGAGCACCGTCACTGACCTCAACAAGAACGTGGTGACCATCCGCCGGGACGCCACCGGCATGCCGCTCTTGATCATGGCGCCCGACGGTCAGACCTTCTGGTTCACCATCGGCACCAACAACGCCCTGAAGACCGTGGCCGCCCAGGGGCACGAGCTGGCCGTCATGACCTACCATGGCAGCTCCGGGCTGCTGGCCACCAAGAGCAACGAGGATGGGTGGACAACTTTCTACGAGTAAGTGAAGCCCATTTTATGGGCTTTTATATCAC
Source organism: Setipinna tenuifilis (assembly GCA_030347295.1). Taxonomy (NCBI): domain Eukaryota; kingdom Metazoa; phylum Chordata; class Actinopteri; order Clupeiformes; family Engraulidae; genus Setipinna; species Setipinna tenuifilis. The sequence goes on from CM059279.1 coordinate 4,123,445, forward strand.
ATCACATGTCATTTAACAGAGGCGCTGATCCAGAGAAGCTTATAGTGAACTAACTAACTAGAGGGAGTGATTTTAAAGAAAAGTGCCATTGAAAGAATAAGATAACCACTCCACCATGACGTTTATTGTAATATTTTACACAAATTCTATCATTTTTAATAATTAAATACTGTTATTTTGTACCAAATCTTCTTTTGGTGCAAAAAAGACATATCCATAGAAGCGCCATATGGACCATGTAACTTATTTGATGATGACTGCTGTTGTGGTTTCTAGAGGCCTTCGGTATGTACTTTAAGACCTGTTTTCATGTAATGGTTATGGCACCCAGCAGAGTTGATGGTGGTTAAAAGCTTATGTGGTAGCTTGTGTTGGTATTCTGGCTGTATTATTAGGAGCACTGTCACACAGAGTCCCTGCTCAGGCAAGGCTCACTCTCCTAAATGGATTTTGCTGCTACTCTGTGTTTTTTTTTTGGGGGGGGGGGGGGGGGGGTATTGTTACTATGGAGACAGTCCCCAAGTGTTCGATGGGTGCTCAGCCAATTCTGGATTCCAGGCACGCCGCTAGTGCAGAATACTTGCTTTCAAAGTTAGCTCTAACGGTGGGGACAAATATTTGCAGAGAATTTATTCTGTCTTCTTCCCTCTTGTCGTTATTGGTTCTGGGAGCTGATATGCTTCTTTCAAATATTTCTGTCATTCATTTTGGAATCACCTGCGAAAAGAGTTAGTGAGGGGCTCTCAAGTGTATAATCCTGTTTGTTGTAATCACACAAAACAGGATTAGGGAGGGTTTTTAGGGAAACTAATTTAGCACACATTTTATCCCAGTTTAAAAGTCGTGAGTGCACACAATAAAAGCCTCCTTCCGGCTTCTGTTCAGTGTTCCCGATTTTCCAGACGCTCTCACCAGCACAAGAGAAAATTCTTGTTATTTATTTGAAATGGTGAGGAGGATTTTTATCAGCTAAGTTGTAGAAGATGATTAAAAAGAGATTGAAGAGTCAATACACAAAATGGCTACAGGCTGGTGAGGAATGTAGGTTCTAGCAGACGTAAATAATATTCTTTGTTACATTTTCGCTACACATTTCACGACACATCCTGGACTATAGAAAATAGAAGAGAAACTCAACACCTTTAATTGGGCTTCATTTTTCATAATTAGCCGTTCTTAACACCTTTATCACATTTATTTCCCTCACAAGCAACTGAACAACTCACAAAGGCGTGTGTTTTTTTTCCTCAATATGTGCAATTAAATAAAACAACGTAGCAGTTGCCATTAGGAATGGCTTCATGAATAGTGTTTTTCCGGGCAATTAGATTTTACCATTGCATCCCCCTTCTTCTTCTGACACACACACACTCACACACAAATACACAAATACACACACACACACACACACACACATGCATGCACACACACACACACATACACACATATACACACACGCTTACACACACACACGCCGTCGGGAAAAGCAAAGTCTGGCATGTAATGAAACGCTTCTCTTGTCGCTCTTGCATAATTAGCTTTGAAGGTCAGGTCCTTACCCGAGGGGTCACCGCCATAATCCCCCCCCCCCCCCACATCCACCCCTCATCAGTAACGTGCAGCAGACAGCAGCGCATTTATCTGTCCTCCAACGAGGCGTACCATGCGACGCAGCCAGCGGGGGCACTGCGCGTAGATGCGGCCCTCGCCTGTTTTTATCGCAGCACGCACCTGAGCTTGTTAATTATGCCTTCTTCACCCCTGTTTTAAAAGCGCCAACAGTTATCGGAGTAAAAGAAAGCAACAGTGGACCCTGGACCCTGCACACCACCACCAACACTTCCCCATCCACCCACCCACCACCACACTACCCCCACCCACCCACCATCCCCAGCAACACCACCACCCTCCATGGCCTCACCACTTGCATCCAGGGGACAGCACATCTGCTCGCTCTATTGTTTCCACACCGTAAAGTGGTCCTCCTCTGCCCATAGCTCAGGTCACTAGTGGGCAGATGCCCTTTTCGCCGCTGCCCACCTGTAAATATCAGAGTGCTCACGAACACCAAAGTCAACAAAAATTGCTCGCCATTAAGCATCCACTTGAACCTGCACGCTGTTCTGTTCTGTGTTGTTCTGCGTATTTATTCGTTTATTTTGTTGATTAGGGTTGTTTAGCATGTCTTTTGTGTCTAATCCAGTGATGCCAGGCAATTCAAAGATAAACGATTGTGCAAAGATGTTAAAGGGACTGCATGGAAGCCCTTTGCAAATTAGGCAGCCTTTTGGTTTGTGTGCGTTTGAAAGCCTATGCCTAGCCTATGCCGGCAGTCTTGGATAGTGCTTAGGGGGTTTTTTAAATGTATCTGGGCGGCTGAACAAGTGAATCGGACCGAGCCCAGAAACATGAGAGACTGGAGCGGTTCTGCAGTAGAGGTTTCCTGAGCCAGATTGCATTGCCTGGGTTAGACCAATGGGAGTGGAATGGAGTGGAGCTTAAAAAAAAACAAAAAAACATAGACAGTCAGTCAGTGATGGGAAGTGTTGGTGAGGCTCCATTCCAAGGAGAGTGATCTGTTTACGGATAGAACCTGACTGCAGAATAACCTTTCGGTGTTTGCACTCATCCCAAATGTATGTTATTGGGGAGAGAGCTTGTGTGTGTGTGTGTGTGTGTGTGTGTGTGTGTGTGTGTGTGTGTGTGTGCATCTCAGCGTATGTGTGTGTGTGCATCTCAGCGTATGTGTGTGTGTGTGTGTGTGTGTGTGTGTGTGTGTGTGTGTGTGTGTGTGTGTGCATACTAGGGTGAGTGAGTGCACTATACAGCTGGTCGTAGGCCCATGGTAGTGGTTAAGGGTCAAAGGGCGAAAACGTGACTCTCAGGGTGAGGCTCTTCAGGCAGGCTACGGAGGCATTCAAGGGGAAAGCCCAGGTGCGTGTGTGTGTGTGTGTGTGGTTGTGTGTGTGTCTGTGTATGTGTATGTGTGTGTGTGTGTGTGTGCGTCTGTGTGTTTGTGCGTCTGTGTGTGTGCTCGTGTGTGTGTGTGCGTGTGCTCGTGTGTGTGTGTGTGTGTGTGTGTGTGTGTGTGTGTGTGTGTGTTAGTGGTTGAGCAGGTGCATGTGTGTACTTTCGTGTCAAGCAGAACCTGGCTAATAGGCCTCTCAGTGTGAACTGGGCTGGCTGGGGAAGTCTCAGAGCAGCCAAACTGTTCTCTCTCTCTCTCTCTGTTTTTCTCTCTCTCTCTCTCTTTCTCGCTCTCTTTCCCCCCTCTCTCTCACTCTCTTTCCCCCCCCCTCTCTCTCTCTCTGTCTCTCTCTCTGTTTCTATTACTCTACCTCTTCTCTCTGTTTCGCTCTTTTACTCAGTCTCTCCCTCTTCTCTCTCTCTTTCACCCACTCTCTCGCACCTCCTTTCTCTCTTTCTCTCAAGCACTCTTTCACTCATTCTTTCTCTCTCCCTCTCTCTTCTTTACTCATTTTCTCTCTGTCAGTTTTTCACTCACTCTTCCTCTACACATTCCCTCTTTCTCTCTCTCTCTCTCTCTCTCTTTCTTTCTCTCTTTCTCTCTTTCTCTGTGGTGGACCCTGCAAAAAGGCTGAGGGGTTTTGGGTCACTGATCAGAGCCAGCATGCAACATTGCCCAGGGAGAGGCTGGAATGTATGTGTGTGTGTGTGTGTGTGTGTGTGTGTGTGTGTGTGTGTGTGTGTGTGTGTGTGTGTGTGTGTGTGTGTGTGTCTGTGTCTGTGTGTGTATGTGCGTGTCTGTATGTGTGTGTGTGTGTGTGTGTGTGTCTGTGTGTGTAGTGAGGTGGCAGGAAGGTATAAGTGTCAGATACAGTGATGGTACAACTCCCAGCATCCTCTTCTGCAGGGTCTGGGTCTCTCTCTGCAGTGTTACTCTACCATAATACTTGGGTTGGTGCAGTAAGCACCACAGTGCACAGATGGTGCACTAAAGTTAGTCAGTGTGCTGTCTGTGAAACACTCACAGTTGTCTCTCTGGAGAGGCTTCTCACTTCTCAGCAAGCTCATTCCTACTGTGTTGTTGTGTTGTTACATCTTACCTAGTTACTTAGTTGCTGTAGGGGGAAGATCACATGGTAACTTCTACTACATTTTTGGAGCCACTAACCAGTTGACCAATATATTAAAGAACAATATGTCAGTTTGTATCTGTTCGCATATAATTAAAAGTAGCAATTTAACAATAATGAATTCATTCATTACATCTGGGCCACACATAACTTTGTACATAACTTTGAAGCCGAAAATTGCTGTGTAACATAGTTAGTAGAACTGTTAAATGATGCCATCCCTTATAGTCAAAGGATTTGTCTGGCCCTATGGTCTGCAGTAGTCTATTTGTTAATTAGTTAAGTTATAATATAATATAATATAATATAATATAATATAATATAATATAATATAATATAATATAATATAATATAATATAATGTAATACAATATAATGTAATATAATATACTACATTACAATACAATACAATACAATACAATACAATACAATACAATTCAATACAAACCCATGTTACTATTACTATGTTAAGTTATAATATAATACAAAGCCACGTCCCTGTTTTGCCCCTGTGGTCTGCAGTGAGTGCATTTATTATAGACTTTGTTTGTCTCTCTCCCACACTCAGACAATATGGCCGGCCGACACCCCTGTGAAATGAGAGGAGCTGGCGGCTTAGCATCTGTGCATCTCTGCGTGCTGCCGCGTGGCCCTCCCCTCTCTCTCTCTCTCTCTCCCCTCTCTCTCTCTGGCTGTGCCAACCGCAGTCACAACACTCCTTACAGCAGAGTGCCTCTGATTTGATTTATCTGGGGAGATGTTATCTCCCACCATCTCTCAAGCCCTCCATCTCGTTTCCCCTCTCTCTCTCTCTCTTTCTCTCTCTCTGTCGCTCTCTCTCTCTCTCTCACTCTCACTTCCTACCTCTCATTCTCTCTCTCTCTGTCATTCTCTCGTTCTGTCTCTCTCTCTCTCTCTCTCTCTCTCTCTCTCTCTCTCTCTCACTCTCACTTCCTACCTCTCATTCTCTCTCTCTACCTTCCTCTGTCTCTCTCTGTCATTCTCTTGTTCTGTCTCTCTCTCTCGTTCTGTCTCTCTCTCTCTCTCTCTCTCTCTCACTTCTTACCTCTCATTCTCTCTCTCTACCTTCCTCTGTCTCTCTCTGTCATTCTCTCATTCTGTCTCTCTCTCTCTCTCTCTCTCTCTCTCTCTCTCTCTTTCTACTTCCCTTGTCAGATACTCCATATCCGGTTTTTTTTATACATTTGATATTTTCGATAAGTGCAGTAGGTGCGGGGCTAGATTTTTTTTAGATTTTTTTTTGGCAGCATTGAGACAGGAAGCTGTTCTTTTATTCTGTTGTTTTGATGTTTGAGAGCTCTTCAGCTGAGTTTTTTATTTTTTTATTTTTTTTTTTTTATTTTTTGCCCGGCAGGTACAATAGTTTGGGCGAGGTAAATGCGTTTAGGAGGGTGGAGGTGCGGAGAGAAAGACTCGACATGTTTTTAACGTTGAGCTTTAAGTCTCGCAGGTTGACCCTTCTCAGGAAGTGATGTAAGCACAGGTTTTGGCTGTGAGCTGAAGACGCACGTAAACCACAACACTCTCTAGCTGTCTTGTCGGTGAAAAACAGATTATTTTCTCTCTTCTTTACAAAATGACTGTGTGAGTGCTGCCACACCTTCCCTCTGTCTTCCGCTGTTTTTGTTCTCTGTGGACAGACACACCTCACAACACAAACACACACACACACACACACACACACACACACACACACACACACATAATCACATAGACCCAGATACACACTGGCAATTAATAGTAATCAAAACATCTTCCTCAAGATACATGTCAGATATAAATTAGCCTGCTGGCTAACAATTGGCAAATGAATCACATTCAGAAATGTTTATTAATGCGTGTTGGCCTTCTAAATAAATTAAATGAAACCTCTCTCTCTCTCTCTCTCTCTCTCTCTCTCACACACACACAAACACACATACACACACACATACACACACTCACACACACCCAAGTACATATGCCTTCCCATGTTTATGTATGTACATATTCATACAAGCAGAGACATATGCACGCTTTCAACCACATAACGGTTCCCACCCGTATGCATGTCACACATTAATGCATTCACAAACACACACACACACGCACACACACCACTCCCACACATGTACACACACACATACACACACATGCGAGCACACACACACACACAGACTCATGACAATACAACCAACATAGCTGTTCCCACACATACACACACATGTCCCTACACACACATTAACACACTGCCACACACACATGCACACACACACACACACACACACACTATCTTCCATTTCTTCTGACGTGGCGATCGTTCTTGTCGACAGAGGCGGTGAACTACTCGCTACTTTCCTCCATGTTTTCAGACTAGTGCCCCCTGGCTCTGCTGCTGGAGCTGTAGCTGCATGACACACACGAGAGAGAGAGAGAGAGAGAGAGAGAGAGAGAGAGAGAGGGAGGAGGGAAGCCCACCACCAGGGCAGGGCAAGTCTTCCATGTGAGGCCTCCTTGGCCGCCGCGAGACGGATGAGCGGAAATGAGATGATGTGTGCGGTAATGAGGAGAGAGATGTGGGTCGTGCGGTGATGAGCGCTCCCTCACCTCCTGTGTCTGTGGGGCAAAGATGGTTATTCACCCACACAACTGCTGTGGAGTGTTTCATTTTGAGCGAAGAGAGAGAAAAATATCTTTAATGTATGATTATTATTTATTATTTATGGCTGGGTTTTTTCTTTTAGTTATTCTGTTGATATTAGGCTTGCCTCAAGGATTCGAAGTCTGGGTCCTCAGAGAGAGAAAAAAACACTACTTACTGTTTTTTTTGTCTCTCCCTCTCTCTTTGTCCCTCTCTCTCTTCCTCACTCACTCTTTCTTATCCTCCCTTTCATTGTCACTCTGTTTTTTTTTTTCATTTATCTTTCTCTATATTCCATCAAATGTACCTCCTTCTTTCTCATTCTACCACAATTTTTTGTCTCTCTCTCTGTCTTTCTCTCCTTTTCTGTCCTTCCCCTGCCCTCCATCTCCTCCTCCTCCTCTTCCTTGTCCCATCTATCCCCTCCTTCCTCTCCTCTCCTCTTCTCCTCTCCTCTCCTCCCTCCATCCCTCGCCACACCCGTCTCTCTCTGTCTTTCTCTCCTTTTCTGTCCTTCCCCTCCTCCTCCTCCTTCGCCATCCATCTCCTCTTTCCTCTCCTCTCTTCTCTCCTCTTCTCCCTCCGCCCCTCTCTCGTGGTCACTCCCTGCCCCGCTCCACAGGTATGACAGCTATGGGCGTCTGACCAATGTCACCTACCCGACGGGCAGAGTGAGCAGCTACCGGAGTGACATGGACAGCTCCGTCAGGGTGCAGACCGAGGGCTCCAACAAGGAAGACATCACCATCACCACTAACCTCTCCGCCTCCGGAACTTTCTACACGCTCATGCAGGGTAAGGATGGTGTGGGTGTGGGTGGTGGATGTCGGGAAGTACACGTATATGTGTGTGTATGTGTGTCTGTGTGTGTGTGTGTGTGTGTGTGTGTGTGTGTGTGTGTGTGGGTAGCACACCCACAAGCAAGTGCGTATCCACTTAACCTCATTTGGTCTAACATGCATTGCTGTACACACACATGGACACACATAGACATACACACACCCACACAAACACAAACACACACACACACAGTCACACAGTCACACTTACAGATACACACATGGACACACACACACACACACACACACACACACACACACATAATAGATATACACACAAACGCATACACTGGCATTGGTGTGTTAGTACAAACACACACATTCTCAGACATCCTCAAACACAGCTACTGTGTCCAAACAACACACCACTTATGCATGCATGTACATGCCCCTGCACACACCATTGCTATTATCTGCACAGTGTATTACATATTTTGACAAAATATCCACACATACAGTAGTCACACACACAAACACACACACACACACACTAGGTATTATCTGACTTGGTGTTCCACAACTTGCTGTGACTTTTTAGTTGAGTAGTGTGAGTTGTCTGGTGCAGTAGCTTTTATTATTCATACCCTTCAGTGTGTCTTGAAATCCTGGTCTTACAGCATTCCCCCCACCATACACACACACACACACACACACACATACACACAGACATATACATACACACAGACATATACATACACAAAGCCAGACACATATACACACAGCATTTTAAGACTAGTACATTTCTCTAGCTGTCTTTTCTGTGAAAACAGATTATTTTCTCTCTGCTTCACAAGCTGACAGTGGGAGTGCTGCACACAAGTTCACTCTGTCTCTCTTACACCTTCTCTTCCTGCTCTCCGTGGACACACACACACACACACACACACACACACACACATACACATAACCACACACACACACACACACACACACACACACACACACATTTAAGACTAGTAAGGTCCTCCCTTATTTCAATGTAAATGAGATCCAGCCGCTGATCACCCCGACTCCCCCACATCCCAGACGGCTAAAATCCGTCAACCCTCAATTAAAGTGCCTGAAACGGTGCCAGGGCATCGACAGGGGGGCAGGGGGTGAAGTGAGAGGCCGGAAGAGGGGGCACAAGTGAGGGGGTTGATGAGCAAGGGGAGGGGGTGGGTGGGTGGTGGTGGAGGCTGGCCATGGTAGTTTGAGTTAGTTTGTTCTTGCCTACTTTGGCATTTTAGTGTCCAGCTTTGTGGCCGAGCGACTGTGTGTGTGTGTGTGTGTGTGTGTGTGACTGTGAACGACTGGCCCCTTATCGATTGCCGATGGGGGAGCTTTGAACTCGGACGGCTACACACAACCCACCCACCCATCCTCTCTCAGAGGGCCCTAAAGATTTTTTTTTTCTCTTTGCCTTGCCTGGGCTGCTGCTATCCTCACTGCCTTTTGATTGCAAAAGGCTGACCATCCCACACACATTGATCTGGGAATAGCCAGTGGTGGATTCTGTGTGTGTGTGTGTGTGTGTGTGTGTGTGTGTGTCTGCCTGTGTGTTCATGCATGTGTATTTGTGCACATATCTACGTACATGTTTGTTGTTCTGTGTGTGTGTGTGTGATTGTGTGTGTACAAGTGTGTTTGCATTTTGGTATGCAAGCAGCTACATTTTTATGAATGCCCATTTTAGATGCGTACCTGTGTATGTGTGCACCAGTTTGTGTGTGTGTGTGTGTGTGTGTGGTACTACTTAAGTGGAGGTGACAGATCCTGGTGGCACTGCATCGAGGTTCAATGAGACGGTCATCTCAGCAGGCTGACCTTGCTCTGGACATCTGCTGCACTAAGAGAGAGGTTCAGAGCCTGACAGCCGCATACTTAATTAATACACCACACACACACACAAGTACACACACACACACACACACCTCATTCACCACACACACCTTTATTAGTGCCCTGCCTTTTTCATTTGCTCTCTCTTTTTCCCTCCCTCTCTCTCGTTCTCTCCCTCCCTCTCTTTCTCTTTCCAACCCCCCCCTCCTTTATCTCTCCCTGTCAGAGTGAGTGTGTGTGTGTGTGTGTGTGTGTGTGTGTGTGTGTGTGCATGCACGTGTGTGTATATGCATGAGAGTCTTTATGTGTGTGTGTGTGTGTGTGTGTGTGTGTGTGCGTGCACGTGTGTGTATATGCATGAGAGTCTTTATGTGTGTGTGTGTGTGTGTGTGTGTGTGTGTGTGTGCGCGCGCGTGTCTTTCCCCCTTACTTTGTCTGTTCATACGCATATTATGCTGACCTTGTGCTATGAGCAACTTGCATCCTGCTGTGTGCTTGTGACTTGTGTATGATGGTGTGTGTATGTATCCATCATATCCCGCTGCGCACACGAGTATGTGTGTGCCTGTGTGTGCCTGTGTGTGTGTGTGTGTGTGTGTGTGTGTGTGACTGTGTTCCTGTGTCCACTTTGTCCTCTCGGTGTGTCCATGCCTGGAGGCATTACCTCTCAAGCTGGCTGCCTCTCCAAAGCTCTCCCCCACCAAGAATCTCAGTAGACCTGAAGGAAGGGTGAATGTGATCTCTTTTTTTTTCTCCTCCTACTCTCCACCACCAAGCCAAATGCCATGGGAATCCCCGGCATAGCCCTAGCTTACATTTTAACTCTCCCTTTTTTTTTGTCTCCTGTGAGCCACCGTACCTCTGTGTAGTTTTTTTTTTCTTTCTCCTCTGCCCCAGGTTTTTCTGGCGCAGTCTGAATCTCATGCATGCATTAGCCACTCTCTGCTGAGCCTCTCCTGGCCCCTCGCATCACTCGGGCAGCCTGAAGGGCAGCCCCTCCTGTCCTCCTCTCTGCCCGCCCCCCCGGGGGGGCCTCCACCCCACACACACACACACACACACACACACACACACACACACACACACATCCTATCCAACCACACACACCTCCAAAGTAGAAGAGGGTAAGAGGCAGGCTAGGTCGCTAAGTCGAAACAAGGTCGTCCCCTTACTCTTCTCCACTTTCCTCTTCTCCGCTCTCCTCTCCTCTCCTCTGCTCTTTTCTCTGCCTCTGTTTAATCCTTCTCTTCTTCCACTCACGTGGAGTACTCACGGTACTGCGATCACAGTAGCTTTCGCCATGCCAACCTCTCCAGGATCTCCTATCCCACGTGGTTAATGTTTACCATCTTTTTGCCCACCCCCTCCATCCCCAGGACTCCCCAGCACAGAAGACATACTGTACCCTATTGGGACCCTCCCTGGTGGACAAATAAATAATCAAATAAAATGTTTTAAGTATATTTTTGGGGCTTTTATGCCTTTATTGTGACAGGGCAATGAAGATGGTGACAGGAAATGCATGGGAGAGAGAGAGATGGGGTAGGGTTGGGAAATAACCTGGATGAGGCCGGATTCAAACCTGGGTCCCCATGGGCACTTGCCCATTCATGGTACGGGTACTCTACGCACTGCACCCCCATCAAATACATTTTTACATAATGTTGGTACTCATTTGCCTTGCCTTGCCTTGCCTTGCTCCAAGCCTATGTTTTGAGTCAGCCGGCTGGCTGCGCTCTGTTTAAAAAAGGCAAGAGTGTTTCAACAGTAATTACACTCCCAGGGGCCCTTTTTTTGACGCTAAGCCCAGCGTCATCGGTGGCCACCTCGTCTCCTCAACTGTGCTGACCTCAGCTTGGGTGGTCCAACCCATCGAATGTGTGATGTATGTGCATCATTCAGAGAAAGAGAGGAGGAGGAGGAATCGCGAGCTACAGTAGTAGTAGCAGCAAGTTGTTTGTTAAATGGCGCGTTCCTCACAACCGCTACCCGCTGTGCTTAAGCTCACACACACAGCTGTCTGATCGACAGCACCCCGACCCTCCCCGTTCCGCACGCTCAAGTGTCTTCACGTTTTCTTTATCTTTCCCCCCCCTCCCCTCCCTGCCCACTGTAATTAGCATTTCACCTGACGACTCACTCACATGCATCAGCACCCTAATGAGGGCGGTGCTCTCGCTCCGTTGCCAGGGCCCCCGTCGCCATGGCGCCCAGTGCTTGCTTGAGTGACAGACAGCTGATGGATTCCAAGGCTCTCCCTCTGTTTCTCTCTCTCTCTCTCTCTCTCTCTCTCTATCTATACCCCTCTCTCACTGTCTCTCTCATCCCTTTTCTGACTCTCTCCTGTCATAATTTTTCCTGTCGTCCTCTCCCTTCCTTTTGTCTTTCCCCTCTTTCATTTATCCTCTCTCTCTTTTCCTTTCCATCTATCTCCATCCTCTCACCCTTTCTTTCTCGCTTTCCCTCTATCTCACACTAGCTCATCCTCTCTCTCTCACTACGTCTGTCTAACAAGTCTTGTTCTCACGTACAACACAACCCCCGCCCCCCTTGCTCTCTCTCCCTCCTTCACTCTATGCATCTGTCTGTCTGTCAGTCTGCCCGCCTGTCTGTCTGTCCATCTGCCTGTCAGTCTGTCTGTCTGTCCATCTGACTGTCCATCTGACTGTCCGTCTGTCTGTCTGTCTGTCTGTCTGTCTGTCTGTCTGTCTTGTGGTGTCTGTATATCAGTCTGCTCGCGTCACTCTTCTCCTCCTTTCTGCCTGTGCTCCACTCTTCATCGCTGCAGGCCAACGGAGGTTCGCAAACTTCTGCTTCCACCCCTGATGGCCCTGCTGTCGCGACTGTCACCAGCGCAGTTTTTAACTTTTTTAACGCCGCCTGTTCTACAGAAGCGCTGCCTTCTGGGAAAAAAAACCCCCACTTCTTCCATCCTTCCTCCTCCTCTTCCTCCTCCTAGTTTCTGGTGGCGGCCATTTTGAAACGCTCATTTCATTTCAATTCATTTCATTTCATTCATGCTCTTTCTCCTCCTCTGTTTGGAGTTTTTCTACCCATTTTACATCTTTTTGTTCTTTTTGATGTGTCATTGCCAGAGCTCTTGAAAAGGTCATTAATCCGACGTGGCAGCTCTTACGGTCACTCCTCATCACACGGTGACTGAGTCGGCTTGTAAATGTTAGCAGGCCCATCAGAGGGCACGTATCTAATTCCATACTCATGCATAATATGTCGTCGCTAGCATACATACGTATACTGGAGCGTGTCTCCGTAAAGGCCATAGTGTCATATCAATGACAGGCTCAGCCTCGGCACGCTGATGCTCACTCTCGTGGTAACCTTTACTACTATCGCTGTAGGAAGACCCAGACTGATGCTGTAATGGTAGGCCATTCACTGCTTATGCATCTCTCTCTCACTCTGTCGCTCTCGGTCTGTCTCTCGCTGTCTCTTTTGCTCTTGCTCTCTCTCTCTCTCTCGCTCTCTCTCTCTCTCGCTCTCTCTTACTCTCTCTCTCTCTCTTGCTCTCTCTCTCTCTCTTGCTCTCGCTCTTTGTCCCTCTCTCTCTCTTACTGTCCCTTTCTCATTCTCTTTCTCTCACATTTACACACAGTCTCTCTCTTTGTCTTTCACTTTCTCTGTGTCTGTCTTTCACTCTCTCTCTCTCTCTCTCTCTCTCTCTCTTCTTTAACACATCTTCGCTCCTTGTTAAACGCTTTCTCTCCTGCCTGCTATGTAATTATGGCCAAACGTTACAAACACACTCAATTACAAAGCAAAACAAAAACAGTGGCTACACCTCCTTTGTATTACAATCTAATTCCACCTCTCTATTTCTCTGTTTCTGTCTCTCTCTCTCTCTCCCTCTCTCTCTCTCTCTCTCTTTCTCTCTCTCTCTCTCTCTCTTTGAGTATGCTTACTACA
>CM059279.1:4146765-4156765 GCA_030347295.1 Setipinna tenuifilis
CTATCCCCAACGTACTCTCAATCTAACAACCATTAAACGACTTAATCCGTGTGTGTCTCTCCTCTCTTTCTCTCTCTTACACAAGGTACACAACCGCAATCTGCTGTCTATGGATTTCGACCGCATCACCAGGACGGAGAAGGTGTACGACGACCACAGGAAGTTCACGCTGCGCATCCACTACGACCACGCCGGCAGACCCACGCTCTGGGCGCCCAGCATCCGCCTCAACGGCGTCAACGTCACCTACTCGCCCGGCGGCCACGTGGCGGGCATCCAGAGGGGCACCATGTCCGTGCGCATGGAGTACGACCCCAACGGACGCATCAGCTCACAGACCTTCGCCGACGGGAAGTCGTGGACCTACACTTATCTGGAGAAGGTGCAGACGATTGTGGTTGTTGTCAGAGTAGATTTGATTACTATAAAGGGAACAGCTTGGGATACAATTAATGATCCTGGTGGTAGGTGGCAGTTTGCATAGCATAACATAGCATAGCATAGTCGGGGTATGTGTGAACATGGTAAAATTGTCTAACAAGTAGAAACAGACAGACACTGACAAAAACCCAGTAGCTACAAAGGACAGGCAATTTACTGTATTCTATATAAGGAATCCATAAAAATACACACTTTTTTATAAATAAGCACATTTCTGTGAATGTGGATAATATAATATTGGTAGGGACATATGAACAAATTCTAAGCTATATGGAGTCCTAGACACTAATCTCCTCCATGAGCTATTACATAACTCATGGAGTTACTGTTTGCATTGTTTTGCCTCTGAGGTAATGCAGATGCTAGTCAGTCTGAGAAAATGCAATGTTTTGCAATGTTCTGTCATGATTATGTGTCTTCTGTGGTTCTAACAAAGACGCGGCATTTTTTCGTCTGACTTTGCATGACAAGGAGGTACTACACTTATTACCCTCGCCCTTTTGGTTGTCATTAAGCCTCTCTCAGAGACGCTCACTACAAAGTCATGGAGGTCTAGTGGGATGAGCTTTCCTCTGCTCTGCACATTGTTGCCGCAGACAGCTTGACAGCGCGCTTATGCCTTAAAATAGTGCAGCGCAGTAAAAGAGAAACGGCGAAAAAAAAAAGAATGTCACTTCCCAAGCGTTAATTAGTGCAGAGATCTCAGGGAAAGGATGTCTGCGGCTCGCACGTCTTTTGTGAAGATTGCAGCCGCTCGCCTTTTTTAAAGAGTTTGAGACTCAGACAAAGACAAATTCGGCATGGATTTTAATGATGGTATTTGTCTTAACTGAATGGCCCTTGTACATATTATCGTAAATGGGAAATGAATATTAAAAACCAATATCATGTGTAGTCTGTGCGCGCAAACTGAAATAGGCAGTTTGCTGTTGGAATGCATAATGTAAAGTTTCCTGTAATCAAACACTTCTGCTGTTAAACAGTGCAGCTCTCAGCCACAGGCACAGTAGGGGGAATGACTAAGTCCCAGCATCTGCTAATATACATGTGTGGGATTAAATGTACCTGCCAAAGCTCATTTCTGCCTTTTTCTAAAGTGCGTCCCTGCTGTGGTTAGTTTTTTGGAAAGGCAGGCTTTGGCTGCGCAGCTTATCATCTAGGCCAAGCGGAGGCACACATTAGCTTTGACCTTCATGATCTCCTTGCGGGCCAAGAGTTTATCATTTTAATGGTTTAATGTCTGTTGGTTGGGGGGTCCAGCAGGGGCTTTCAGCATGCTGGCTAAAAATTGGTGCCATTTGTGAGTGGTTGAAATCTGTTGTCGGAGAGGAGTGTTAACACTGTTGTCCTCTCTCTCCCTCCCCCTCCCTCTCTTTCACCCCCACCCCCCCCCCCTTCTCTCCTCTCCTCTCCTCTCCTCTCCTCTCCTCTCCACAGTCCATGGTCCTGCTGCTCTTCAGTCAGAGGCAGTACATATTCGAGTTTGACAAGAACGACCGCCTGTCCTCGGTGACGATGCCCAACGTGGCCAGGCAGACCCTGGACACGACCCGCTCCGTCGGCTACTACCGCAACACCTACCGGCCGCCGGAGGGGAACGCGTCGGTGCTCCAGGACTACAGCGAGGAGGGCCTGCTGCTGCAGACCCAGCACCTGGGCATGGGCCGCCGGGTCATCTACAAGTACGGCAAGCTCTCCAAGCTGCTGGAGGTGCTCCACGACACCACCAGGGTGGCGTTCGGCTACGACGAGGCGGCCGGGCTGCTGAAGACGGTCAGCCTGCAGAGCGAGGGCAGCTTCACCTGCACGATCCGCTACCGCCAGCTCGGCCCGCTCATCGACCGGCAGATCTTCCGCTTCAGCGAGGAGGGTCTGGTGAACGCTCGGTTCGACTACAACTACGACAACAGCTTCCGAGTGACCAGCATGCAGGCGGTCATCAACGAGACGCCGCTGCCCATCGACCTGTACCGCTACGATGACGTGTCGGGCAAGACGGAGCAGTTCGGCAAGTTCGGGGTCATTTACTATGACATCAACCAGATTATCACCACAGCGGTCATGACGCACACAAAACACTTCGATGCCTACGGGCGCGTCAAGGAGGTCCAGTACGAGATCTTCCGGTCGCTCATGTACTGGATGATGGTGCAGTACGACAACATGGGTCGCGTGGTGGCCAAGGAGCTGAAGGTCGGACCTTACGCCAACACCACCCGCTACGCCTACGAGTACGACGCGGACGGCCAGCTGCAGACCGTCTCCCTCAACGACAAGCCGCTCTGGCGCTACAGCTACGACCTCAACGGCAACCTGCACCTGCTGAGTCCAGGGAGCAGCGCCCGCCTGACCCCCCTCCGCTACGACCTGCGGGACCGGATCACGCGCCTCGGCGACGTCCAGTACTGGCTCGACGAGGACGGCTTCCTGCGGCAGCGAGGCAACGACTATTTCGAGTACGACTCGGCCGGACACCTGACGCGAGCCTACAACCGCGTCGCCGGCTGGAGCGTCCAGTACCGCTACGACGGGCTGGGTCGGCGAGTGTCCAGCCGCAGCACCCCGGGCCACCACTTGCAGTTCTTCTACGCCGACCTGTCCAGCCCTGCTCGAGTCACACACCTGTACAACCACTCGAGCTCCGAGATCACCTCGCTGTACTACGACCTGCAGGGCCACCTCTTCGCCATGGAGCTGAGCAGCGGGGACGAGTTCTACGTGGCGTGTGACAACATCGGGACCCCGCTGGCTGTGTTTAGTGGCACGGGCGCCATGATCAAGCAGATCTTCCACACGGCCTTCGGCGAGGTCTACGTAGACACGAATCCCACCTTCCAGCTCATCATCGGTTACCAGGGCGGCATCTACGAGCCCCTTACCAAGCTCGTCCACATGGGCAGGCGCGACTACGACTCTCTGGCAGGTCGCTGGACCACGCCCGACATCGAAGTGTGGCAGCGTCTCAACGGCAACAACATCGCGCCCTTTAATCTCTACATGTTCAAGAACAACAACCCCCTGAGCAACAGCCAGGAGACCAAGTGCTACATGACCGGTGAGTGACCACGTGAGACCCAGCTGGAAGAACATAGTGTACTGCTGGG
This sequence comes from Setipinna tenuifilis, assembly GCA_030347295.1. Lineage (NCBI taxonomy): Eukaryota > Metazoa > Chordata > Actinopteri > Clupeiformes > Engraulidae > Setipinna > Setipinna tenuifilis. The sequence continues at coordinate 4,150,311 of CM059279.1, forward strand.
GTGATTTGTTTAGAGCCGCACCTGATGGGAAATGACAAATCACAGCATTGGAGTGTGTGTAAGCACTCAGCAACCGTTTGATAGCCCCCCCCCCCCCCACACACACACACACACAAAGCCTTGACTTTGTTCCTTCATTTTAATGTGTTGCCAGCCGGCATTTCAAGTGCACCAAAAAAAAACACACACAAAACAAACAAAGCAGCAGTTACAGCGGCAGTTTGCAAGGGAAATAGTGTTGGTGAATTACATTCTCCTGCCAGTGTGTTTTAAAAGAGGGCCCTTGCCACAGCAGGGGGGGTCATTTTTCAGCATCTCCTTCGGGCCCTGTTTGGAATGTTGCTTTTTTTCTCCTTCACATTATTTCTTCCCCTTTTCTTTTTACCTACCACCCTCTCTTTATCTCTTTCTTTCTTTCTTTCTTTCTTTCATTTCTCCTCTGTCTCTCTCTCTGTCTCTGTCTCTATCTCTCTCTGTCTCTGTCTTTATCTCTCTCTGTCTCTGAGTCTCTGTCTCTCTGTCTGTCTCTCTCTCCCTCTCTCTCTCACTCCCCTTCTCCCTCTCTCTCTCTCTCTCTCTCGCTCTCTGTCTCTCTCTCGCTCTCTCTCTCTATCTGCCTCTCCGTTTCTACATCAATGTACACAGTACAGAGTTGTCCCTCTGTTCAGTATTCAGGTCTCTCCCCTTGAAATATCACATCACTCTTGTGCTGCCTGAAAGTGGACAGGGGGGTAAATGGGAGTGAAAGCTCCCTGGTGGAGAGGGAGCACACAATGGGTACCATACAGCTCACTGCCAGGGGCTGTTGTATCAGTGCACGCGCTCGCTCGCTTTCTCGCTCTCTCACTCTCTTGCTTGCCTCCAAAGCAGAAACAGCAGCAGGGAGAAGAAGGAGGAGGTGGAGGAGGAGGAGGAGGAGAAGGAGAGAGAAAGAACCACACCAAAGGGCTGTTTTTTAAAAGCTCGGTGCCTGTGTTTTTCCTGTGCATTTTTGTTTGAGCGTTCCACCATAACCTTGACCGTTTGCCTCTCTGGAAGATGAAAGAATGTGTGCAATAAGCATGGCATCTGGTTCTAATGTGATTAATGGCATTTTGCTGTGTTTTTGTTAGCCAAAAACGAGCCAAGGCCTTTTATTGTAGAGTGCGGTCCATTGGCTTCATATGCTGAATTAGTTTAATCATGATTAAGGAGGGCAGTGAAAACTTCCCCGGGAAAATGAATAGGATACGGGTGGCACTCATTTGTTCCAGGTGAACTTGCTGAACTTCGTTCCTTTTAACCGGACCAAACGTCACGCCAGTGAACCTAGCAGTTGGTCACGTCACAACACAGCCCTCCACCCCACCCCACCCCACCCCACCCCCCATCCCCCACCCCAGCTGGGCCTGGGCATGGAATGCTAAGCAGGTTGCCACCACACTTCGACATCCACTTCCCTGCGCCACTCTCACCTGGCGACAGTGATTGATGTCCTTGACATTTCTATTCCGTCGCAGGTATTAAGAGAGCCGCTTGCATTGTCCTCAAACATATTCTTATGTAAAGCAGCTTTGTCAGGTGCCATTGCTCACTAAGAAAGAATATAGTGTTTTTCTTTTTTTTGTTTTCCTCCTCAGCAGCACACAGCTACAGCCTGTCACTATGAAGGTCTCTCTCTCTCTCTCTCTCTCTCTCTCTCTCTCTCTCTCTCTCTCCGTGACAAATATATTAGACATGGTTAAAAAAAAAACGGAGTGCACTTGCATGCAGTTGATTAGGTTTTGTGGTCAGAGTTCACCGTGACTTTGTTGAGCTAATATGGAGAGAGAAACGAAATAACACACAACCAGCAACCAACAGTCAAAAAACCTCTGTAGATAAGACAGGCATGTTTTTTTTTTCCCCACCTCGCTGGCGCGATGTTCAAGATAAAAAGAGATGTGAAATATCAAGGTGTTTAATGCGATCTGGCATGAAAATGAAATTTTGCAACCTGCTACAAGACCTGCGACAAGAAGTCACCGTCACCCCGTGTGATGCCGAGCTGTTAGCTTGCGAGTCGCGAGGATATCGAGGGAAGAGAGGGGAAGGGGGGAGAAGAAGAGAATTGCACAGTTAGCGATCCTGCCCCTGGAACATCCATCACATTTTAGCACGATGTCTGAAACTAATCAAGCGATACCGCACCGGGCCGTAAGAGTAGTTTATTTCGTCTGAAGTGTGGCGAATGAGAAGGAGAAGGAAAAGGGAAAAAGGATGGAAAGAAGAAATCTAAGTGAAGCCCATGTTGTGCTTTCTAATGAACCACAGACCCACACAGACTTGGTGTTAAAAAAGACTGGTTAAGGTAAAGTGATTCTTTTTTCTGCTATACTTGCAGATGTCAACAGCTGGCTGGTGACGTTCGGCTTCCAGCTGTACAACGTCATTCCAGGCTACACTAAACCTGCCACAGACTCCATGGAGCCTTCCTACGAGCTGGTCTACACGCAGATGAAGACACAGGAGTGGGACAGCACCAAGGTAAGATGCCACTCTTGGTTTTTCATCCCTGCCTGTTGTGTGTCTGTGTGTGTGTGTGTGTGTGTGTGTGTGTGTGCGTTTGTGTGTGTGTGTGTGCGTGTGCGTGTGTGTGTCAGGGATGGAAATTTACACCAGCCACCAGCCAAATGTTGGTAAAATATAAAAACGGGTTGGTAAATTTTGGACAAAAAACAAAGATATACTGTTGAGTGGCTGGTAAATTTTAGCATTTCTTTGTATCATTTATTGATTTCCACCCCAATGCCTTTTGTGTGTGTGTGTATGTGCATGTGTATGTGTGTGTGAGAGAGTGTGTGTGTGAGTATGAATGTGAGTGTGTGTGTGTGAGTGTGAGTGTGTGTGTGTGTGTGAGTGTGAGTGTGCGAGTGCATGTGTGTGTGCATGTGTGTGTGTGTGCATGTGTAGTCCAAGGTAAGAAGGCACTCTCTCTATCTCTCTCATCTCTGTCCATCATGTTAGTCAGCCATCTGCACCCTGCACTTTAGAAATGAGCTCCAGACTCGAAAAAATTGACAGACTGAAATTGTAAGAAATTGCCCCCTGACTACTTCGGGCCTTCCATATGGCCAAGCAAACCCAAGTATTCCCTTCTTGCGCTAGTTCACTCTATCTTTCTCTCTCTCTCTCTCTCTTTTTTCTCTCTCTTCTTCTTAGCTCTTCTTTCCTCATCCCTTGCTCCAGCCTCTCTTATCTCTTGCACTCACTATCTCTCTCTCTCTCTCTCTCTCTCTCTCTCTCCCTCCTTGTGTCTGAGAGCAGAGGGAATCAGGGTCAGACTCTCCCCGAGCCCCTTCTAATAGTCCTGCCATTAGGGAAATTCACTCCACTTTCCCTTCGCCCGGCCGCGCCATCGATTTCATCTTCCCCTTACACCCCTCTCAACCTCCTTGTAGACACACACAAACAACACACACTCCCTGTCACACACATATACACAGACACACAGACACACACATACATACAACACCCACACACACACACACACACACACACACACACACACACACACACACACACACACATACGCTCTCTCTCTCTCACTCTGTCTCTCCTTGTAGACACACAAACAACACACACTCCCTGTCACACACACATACACAGACACATACGTACATACAACACCCCCACATACACACACACACACACACACACACACACATACACACACACTCTCTCTCTGTCTCTCTGTCCCTAACACACACACATACATACAACCCCCCCCCCACACACACACACACACACACACATTCACACACACTCGCTCTCTCTCTCTGTCTTCCTAACACACACATACATGTGCGCAAGCAAGCACCTAGGCGCTGGTTCTTCTGCAGAACACAGGCTGATTCTTTGCATCTCTCCCTAGCACCGCGAGTTGCCTTTAAGCCACCTGAATTATTGACGAGGGAGGCGGCTGTTGTCTTCCCACCGCGTCGAGTTACACAGGCGCGTTACAGGAGTGCCACCCTCGGAGCCCGCCACGCTGGCTGCCACATTTGTTTGCCCCCCCACCCCCACCCACACCCCCACCCCACCCCGTATGTAAGGACACCACCACTGGCCCCTAGCCGAGGCTAACTAACCACCTGCCACACACGGTGCCCGACGGACAAAAAGAGAAAGAGAAGAGGCGCACAGCTCCGGGGGGATGGTTTCTTTTTAAAAGCCTTTTTAGTAACCATGAGACGGGAATCGTTTGGTTGTTGACGGTGATATATTGACGAGTGGATACACAAGCTTTCATGTCAAGCTAGAGCTAGACCACCCCCATCCCATCCACCACCTCTTTGTCGGAGTATGAGATATATAAACGTAAAACCATTTCAAATCCATGCTATCAGTAACGTCGTTTTTTTTTTTTTTTGGAAGGAAGGAAGGAAGGAAGGAAGGGAGAACAAAATAGGGAGACGGAGAAGCCTGCATTGCAAGCCTGCGAGGCATGAGGAATGAAGGGGAGTGTGGGAGGAAAAAAGTGGATCATAGAAAATGATGAAACAATAACAATTTGAAGCCTCGCTTCTGCTGACAAGATACATATGGGTCTCACACGTTCAAGGAGAATAGAGAAATACACCCATATCAGGAAATTGGCTTTTTTTTTGATAACCCAGATTTTGTAGCAACAGATATTCTAGGAAGAGCCTTTGTTATATCACATGTAGCCTTTGTAATGCTTTTGTTAAGGTTGATCAGACATTTGGACATTCTAATTACTTAAGCATGACACACTTGGGGCCTTTATAGCTATTTTATAAAACATTACACATTATATTTGCTCTTTTTATTTTCTTTCTACAAAGCTCGGATACAGCTCATTGTTGCTCTAGCATATTCTCTGATGGGAGGCTGTTATGTTTATTTAATTGCTTTCACCGAACGCAACTGTTCTGTTTGAACATGTGGTGTGTTCAAAGCCACATTAACTATGTGAGCCTTTTAGGCCATTTGATGACACTTTATATTACAGTGTCACTCTTACACAGTATCTACCTAATTAGATACAGAGGTACAATCTGTGTAACCATATGTAATAGCATGTACTAGTGTTGTATTTACATCATTGTCACAAAAATACATTATGTAAGTACAGTAGTACATTATACACCGACACAGTAACATAAGGTGTTACCGACCATTTAGGTGTTTTCAGGGACTCGTACAAACAAAGGAAAAAATCTCAATAAGTGGGGGCGGAACTAGTACATTATACACCGACACCTAAACATAAGGTGTTACCGACCATTTAATTGCATTCAGGGACTTGCGTAAACAAAGGAAAATATCTAAATAAGTGGGGGTGGAAAGAGATGCCATGTCATGTCAAACAGTGTTGAGAAGCAAGCTCCGCTGTCTGCCTTGCCCTTCATCAGTAGGTGTGTTGTGTACTCAGTTCAAGATGGGCTGGCGATTGAAATAAGTGACCATGTTTTCCATTTCACAGCAAATAATATTCTTTAGTGGGAAAAACCTTATAGCACATAGACAAGATGTGTTTGCCTGACCCTCATAATGTTCTTTCCCAAGAAGGCAACGTGAATGGAATAGAACGCACTGAGACACACAGTTAGTCACACAAAACACATATGTACACATGCGCGTGCATAGACACACGTGTGCACGCATGCGCGCGCGCACACACACACACACACACACACACACACACACACACACACACACACACTATACATACACACACACACCGACGGGATGCCTTCCCCTGCAGTCTTCCGCTGGGATGGTTTGTGTGCCCGTCTCCCAGGAAATGGGCTCTGAGTTTTAGAGTTGGCATTGGCAGATATGGAGTCTCTTTCTTGCTCCCTTTTTTTTTACTCCTCCACCTCCCCAAACCCCATCTCTTCTCTTCTCTTCTCTCCTCTCCTTTTTCTCTCTCTCTCTCTCTCTCTCTCTCTCTCTCCCACCACCTCTCCCCTGCCTCCCTCAGAGGAGCCAGAAGCAACTGAAAACAGCTTTAGACCCATTCAGGCAGCCTTCCTCCTGCCATTTCCATTTCAATCAGAGGGGCCCCTTCTTTCCGCCACCCGTGCCCAGAAAATGCTGTAACAAACCCTCGGCGTGCACCATTGGGCCACCCAATGTATATTCCATCAGAAGTATCGAAGAATGGACCATGAGGGAGAAAAAAATGGAATAAAATAGGGAAGGAAAAAAGGAAAGAGGTAGAGGCGAGAGGATAGACTGTATATAAGAGAACTGGACCAAACGCTGCCATCTTTGCCAATTCATTCTATACATGTCAGTGTAAATGATGTGGAGATCAAAGTAATGGATTCTAACCCCCCCCACCCCCCAAAGTAAAATGCCCCACCTCAGAGTTATCATGGATCCAAAAACTAACGAAACACTTGGGGTGTAAATATGTTTACTTTTGCTGTAAAATTTGTCATTTTAACATGGGAGTCTGTAGGGCT
>CM059279.1:4161765-4164265 GCA_030347295.1 Setipinna tenuifilis
GCGCCTGGAGCGCTTCGGCCAGATCTACCGGGCGGCGAGCGCCGGCTGCCCGCAGGCCAAAGGCGACCCGTCCTTCGCCTCGGGCGCCTCCATGTTCGGCCGCGGCTTCAAGCTGGCCATCCGCGAGGGCCGCGTGCATGCCGACATCATCAGCCTGGCCAGCGAGGACGGCCGGCGGCTGGCGGCGGTGCTGGACGGCAGCACGTACCTGCAGGAGCTGCACTACACGGTGGACGGCGTGGACACGCACCACTTCGTGAAGAGCGGCGCGGCCGAGGGCGACCTGGCGCTGCTGGGCATGACGGCGGGCCGGCGCGCGCTGGAGTCCGGCACCAACGTGACGGTGTCGCAGGTCAACGCGGTGCTGGGCGGCCGCACCCGGCGGCTGACCGACGTCACGCTGCAGCACGGGCCCCTGCAGCTGTGCGTGCGCTACGGCAGCAGCGCCGACGAGGAGCGGGCGCGGGTGCTGGAGATGGCCCGGCAGAGGGCCGTGGCCGGCGCCTGGGCCCGGGAGCGCCAGAGACTGCGCAACGGCGAGGACGGCTCGCGGGCGTGGACCGGGGGCGAGAGGCAGCAGCTGCTCAACAGCGGGCGCGTGCCCGGGTACGACGGCTACTATGTGGCCTCGGCTGACCAGTACCCCGAGCTGGCCGACAACCCCAGCAACATCTATTTCATGCGACAGAGTGAGATGGGCAGGTGACATGAACACGGTGACCGTGACCCCACTCACCTTACTCCTCATCCTCCTCCTCCTCCTGCTCCTGCTCGTTCAGGGCGGGAGACGGACTGGACACGACACACACACACGGACAGCGTCGTATAGGGACTTCTTGCCAAAGACGGATGTGTTTTTTGTTGTTTCGTTTTTTGTTTTTTGCTTTCTGTTAACATGTGACCACTTCATGTTTCTTATTCTCATGTGTCCTACAACTTTATTTTCATTTTATTTTTTTTTTATTTCTAACAGACAAAGTTGCGGTTGCATTAAGAGCTTGCTCTTCTGACACAGTAGTGCCCTTGTATGAATTTTGTGTCGCTTTCGTTTTAATTCCATTTGGGTTCTTTGCCCGTCCTTTGCCCTTCAAGTGTGGCTGCTAGAGGACCTCGAGTCCACCCTGCGCTTGAGGTGTTGTCGGCTCGTTCTTGCGATGGCAGCGGCCCTGTTTGGATGGTTCTGTTGAAAAGGAGTGGAGGAGCAGTGGTGCGGCTGCCATTGGCTGGGTCCTCGACGGGCTCAGCCTGGTTCGGTCCGACCCAGCTCGGCCCACCACGACAAACAGATGGATCCTCTTGCCAATGCGCTCCCTCCCCCCTATTTCTGCCTTCATTTTGCACCTCAGCCAAGGAGAGACATTTCTCTGTCAAACTGTTTTGTTTTGTTTTGTTTGTTGTTTGTTTTTTTTTTCATGTTTGGTTCTTTCTTGTTTGCTATTGTTTTATACTTGAAGAAAAAAAAATCCCCCCTTGACAAACTGACCCTATTTTAAAGAAAAAGAAGAGGAAAAATACAAGCAAGAACTTCGATGTCTGCTGTCTACAGCCCCAACAGTCAAGGCTCTAACTGAACTCTAGTCCAAGTTTGTGACAATATAGTGGTGTCATATTAATATTTCATTTTTTGGAAGAAAAAAAAAAAAAAAAACACAAAACCTTTGTATTCATCTTGTGGTCTCAGCCTCCCTTGTCAGACATCTAAAGGGCTTTGGTTCAGACCTGCCTTCAGTTCAGGTTGGCTTACTTTTGGTAACATACCTACATTTTCTTACTCCCATCATTTCAATTTGATCTCTGTGGCCTAGAGTGTGCTGCAATCGGAGCACAAGAAAGACCCCCAACCGTTTATTTATAGCATTTTCTGTCTTTTTCCGTTTTTAAAGTGTTTGTTTGTTGCCTTTTGATGTAAATTTAAACTGGATATTCAGCAACAAAAAAGGCTTCTCCATCAACTGTGCTCATGGATCCTGATGAATTAATTGAGCGAGAAAAAAAAGAGCCAAACCTATAAGGGAAAAAAAATGTGGAACAATGTTTTCTGTATTAAAGAATGGAAGGTATTTTACTCAAATGGTTTTAAAACACCATCAATTATTTTATATATAGCTATATAAAGTACCAGTATAACAATGTGAACTCCGAAATGTGAACTGTTGTCCCTCTCATTGCTACTTGTTGTACTTGAACAATGCTTAAGGGTGTTGCAGTACATGGAATAAATTATAAATATGTTTGGAAAGGTGACATTAGTTGAAGGCTTCATTTACCGTTTTTACTGAAGAACAGCTGTTTTTTAAACCTTTTTAATGTCCTTGGCTCCTTACAGATTGCAGTATTTGATTTTTTGTTTTTTAGTTTGAAAAGCAAGGTTACTCTTTTATCAAGAATGAAAGTCAGTGGATAATCAAAGCAGCATTAATGCTTGAAAAAGGATCGAATTTAAAGGGTAAAAAAAACACTGATAAATAAAATAACCATCTCCCCTTCAATCTGCCCTGTG
>CM059279.1:4169265-4191765 GCA_030347295.1 Setipinna tenuifilis
CAATCTGAACCGTTTGGTCAAGAAATGCTGACTTTACTCATTAACCCCTCATTAATTTAACATGCTGACAGAAAATAGATAGGCCGTCTTCTGCACTCCCACAGACCGAGAAACTGCTGCTGTGCAATGTCCTTGAGATAGAGAGTGAGAAAGAGAGAGAGAGAGAGGAAGAGGGAGAGAGAGAGAGATAGAGAAAGAGAGAGATATATATAGAGAGAGAGAGATGTGTAGAAGAGAAAGAGATTTGTTTGTTTTGCTATGGACAAATGAGCGAGTGCTTTAAATCGAACCCATTCTTTCTGCAAGCAGAGGAGAAAGGCTCTTCTCCGTGCCTGGGCTGGCAAATGAAAACAAAAAAAAGGGAGAAGAAAAGAAAAAAGTGGAGAGCAGCTGAGATAGAAAGAACACAAGTGAGGCAAAAGGAAGGTGGAGAAGAGCCACAGCTGTGGTCCTTGGTCTCCTCCCTCTCTCCGTCTCTCTATTTCTTTCTGTCTCTCTCTCTCCCTCTCTCTCTCTCTCTGTCTCCCTCTTTCTCTCTCTCTCTCCCTCTCTCTTTCTCTCTCTCTCTGTCTCTGTCTCTCTGTCTCTCTCTCTCTCTCTCTCTCTCTCTCTTTCTCTCTCTGTCAGTGACAGGTGTGAACCTGTGCAGAGACCCAGGGAGACGTCCAGGGCAGCTCTCGCTTTAAGCCAGACGGACACTGGCAGCGTTCAGCAACAAGGCTGCCTTCACGCATTATGCTAATCATATTGACAGCATATCTAAAGCTTTTATTAGGCTAATTATCCCGAAGGTCAGTTCCGTCTGAGGCAGCGTGGCGGATCCTTCGAGCAGAAGGCGTGACGGCGAGGAAAACAATGGCCCAAAGCGCCAAAGCATGGAGCGAAAGAGGGGAGCACCACGGTTTCACACCTTGATAAGACCCATGAAGTTGAAGTCAGTGTGTTCCACTTTTTTTGTGCGTAAAGAGTTAAAATGTCGCCGTTTACTCCCCTCCCCCGTCAGCCCTGTTGGACTGTAGGCCTAGTCATTTCCATAACTGAGCTTCACACTGGCTGTTCTTTTTTGGAAGACATTTGGAGGATGACGCCACTAGCCAAATGTTACTTAGCCCCTTCCTTTATTATTCTTCAAATTCAAAATGGCACACAGAAGAGAAAATTACGGTCGATGTGAAGTGAATGCAGGATAATTAGTCCAACGCTTTTAACGGGGTGGAAAGGTTTCTAAAGAGGCGACCTCCAACAGCTTCCTCATTTTATTTTTTTGTTCCGAGGGTGCCATCATCTCTTTGTGCCATTTTCCACGCTTTTATTTTTTTTGGTAACACCATTCACTTTTTTTTTCTTTCATTTTTTTTCATTTTCTTTTTTTTAACCAATGAAGCGAACAGTAGGCAAAAACAAAATCACCCAGTAAACCACTGAGCCCCTCCTCATGTTGCATGATCCCCCTGCTCTTCAAGAAGATTGTATGCCACAGCGGCCATTCACCACTGTGCCCGGAGGGCGCTGAGAAAACCAACCAATAAAGGTCAGATTTGTCATCGGCAGAGATGTTTTGTTGCCAGGGTTAAAACAAGCCGCATGAATATTTCATTGGTCCTGGCTGCTCGAGGAGGCACTTGGCAGCAGGCCAAATTGGAAATGTATAAAACATAACAATGTATTTTCTGCATGAATTAATATCCACATTAATTATTAGCAACAACTGATTTTTTTTTTTTTTGAAAGGGGGCACAGGAATGAGGTGGGGGCAGGGGTTGGCTAGATTTTTTACCTTTAGGTTTCCATATTGTGGCTTCCTCATCAGAGTTCAAGAGCACATTAAATCAAAGGGAGGGATTATTCATAGCGAGCTCGACTACGTTTTAGCATTTCTGAAGCAAGTGACTTCTCTTATTTGCCCAGTTTCTTCTGCACAGCCCAGATTTCAAGTGAAGTTAAGCACACAGAACAGCCTAAAATATTATATTCAGCCAGTACTGTATGCTCATGCTGACTACTTCACTTGAACTCGGTTTAAAATGGTCTTCAAAACAAAGCTCCATACCCTACCAAGGCACAGAATATGAATGCATTTGGAGATTGGGCAGAAGGCCCTGGCTTCTTTTGTACTGCTCCTCCCATACTGAGAAATGGCATTCAGAGGAAATCGACCAGTTTTACATTAATATTAATTCAATCAGCATCTTTCGATTCAAATCACATTCAAGGGCCATGCATTCATTATTCCATCAAACATTTGAAAAGAAAGGAAAAGATACAACTGTAGTATGGAGAGAGAGAGAGAGAGAGAGAGAGAGAGAGAGAGAGAGAGAGAGAGAGAGAGAGAGAGAGAGAAAACGAAGGAAAGAATGAGAAAGAGAGAGAATTGAATTTTGAAATAAACAGTCCTTGGAAAAGAAATCTGAATTTGCACTTTGCAGCTGCGCATGTTCCCAAGGCTGTAACATGTAACATCAATAGAGCATTTTTACATGAGGTATGGTACAAGATAGATACCCTTAACTCAAAAATGAATGTGGTGTGGTTTAGCCAAGATGAAAGCATGGTAGTCAGAAGAAGTAGTTTGCCATCACAAAGCATGATCATGGACTCAGGACTTCACTAGCCTGCTGATGCTATTCTTGCACTGGAGGGGCTTGGAACTTCAGTGTGAGAGAGAGAGAGAGAGAGAGAGAGAGAGAGAGAGAGAGAGAGAGAGAGAGAGAGAGGAAGGGAGAGAAAGAGAGAGGAAGGGAAGGAGAGAGCGTGTGTGACTCACTGGATGTTTTTTTTTTTCTTTTTTTTTGTGTGTTCACCTCAGCCTCTGTCTCCCAAAGCACCAATATAAAGATTCGTAGGGCTTGGGAGCACATTGTTGGAGGCACTGTCTACTAAACGAACAAACCACTACAGATTCCCCTGGCCTTGTCCTCTCTCTCTCCAACATTTATAAGAGTCTAGGGAAATGGAAATACACTGACAAGAGCATTAAAAAATAAGTTCACACCAGTGTAGCAAGCAGTTTCTGTCTTTCCTCCTCTCCTCGCTCTGTTGTACAGCAGTTAGCATTACTTTCACTGGCCTATCCCGTAGGTTATTATGCTGATGATGTGATGGTTGATGAAAAGCCGGAAAGGCAGGATAGATTTATTATCATATAAATTACATTCTTAATTTAACAGTGCAATGTATCAGTGTTAAAGACCCCGTTAAGTAAAAACTGTTCTTGGTGTGATGGCATGTGAAATATATCAGAAACACTGTGTCTGAGAAGATGCGGAAAACCCCTAAAGTCCAGGCATTGTGCAGTTATGCCGTTTCACAGTTTTTCACTGTAGGTCTACGAATGGCAGGACTAAAACACAGATTGCTTATGTATGTACAACATGAGGAGATAATGTTTAGCATAGTTTAGCATTGCATAGGCAGTGTCTTTGCACTTTGAGCCCGCAACCCTACAACATCCACCTGTATTTTCACCACTTTGAGACCAAATTGTACCTTGCAGCAAAATTAACAAGGTGATAAATAATAATTCTTTCTTTGGTATGAGGAACTTGGAGGTGATATTATTTCAGTGGGACCTGTAATCATACATAGTAGTTCGATTTGAAAAAGGTAAGGGTTGGCCAGACCTGGCAGACCAAAGGCCAGACCTGTCAGATTCAAATGCCATTCAGATTTGACCACATTCCCTGGTAGTTCTCTCAAAAAATGTAATCCAAGACCAACACCTCAACCCCCAGACATCATGGCGATAGTGAACATATCTTTTATTTTTTTTAAATACAGTACTTCACCATGAAGTACTGAAGTTAGTATGACTCAGAACTGCTTCTTATCCCTTCAAACACCTGCACCTCTCACCAACACATCCACACCATACACCATCCATTCGCTCGCCCAAAAAAATTGAACCATTGAAGCACCCACATGAAATGGACAGATGAAAGACACATTCTGAAGTAATGTATTCAGAGAGCACACCCTGAATACATTGTGTGTTCTGTTCTTTGAAGACCATTTGTCTTTGCTGAAAACAGCCAAGCGCCAAGAAAATATTTGTGAGGCTTTTCCCTACAGCATCAGTTCTGAAACATTTGGGGCAGTGATCACAAACACAATGTGAAGAAGACCACTTGATAATTCATATGTGCCGGCTCTGTTTAACCCACCATATGTATGTCTTTCTCAACCTCCATCTGAGCGAGGACCACCCCCATATTTTCGTGACAGGCATGTTTCTTGGATTGTGATTTGTCAGAGCAAGATGGCGTGGTGGTGCAGCTTAAAATGGTTATTTGTTATCAGGCTAATTAGAAAGGGTCTGGTTATGTTGTGATATACTGCAATAATTAGTCATGAGCTTGGCGTTTAGATGTCCAGTGAGATAACAGTTGGCACAACCTAATGGAGTATGATTTTCTCTCCTTAATGTAGTGAATCCCCAGTCACTGCAGTGAAGGGGGAGAGAAGTCACGCCATCCAGTTTCGAATCCAGATCTCCAGGGCACCAAACATGGACTGAGACCATAACACCAAAGAGCCAGGCTCATTGCAATAGGAGTCAGAGCACAACTTTAACGATAGTGATGGCACATGTGCATTGCATGTGTATGCATTTTGTAAGGTCTTCCAGGGTGTCTTGAAAGGTGACTGTAATTAAAATGTGTTATTATTATTTATTATTACCAGTATGCAATACATTAACAAACAGTCCACACAGGAGTTTGTTGGTTTTACTTTATTATATTCTATGTTTTTCAGCTGCCTGGTATCTCAAGAGGTTCCTAAAGAGCTTTGTTGAAAAAGGGTGAAGTAAACAGGATTGCACTAGTATTTACAACAACAATTAACACATAGGATGAACACAAGACACACTCAGTTAGTGTCAATAAATAACAGGCTCAGTGCCTAAATTAAATTTTTAACAAGGAAATAGCAAACTGCAAAATGTGAGGCACTCGTGAAACATCAGTAAATGCAGTAATCTGCCTTTCTTCAACTGCAGGCCTACACTTAAACAATTCACTTTTTAGTCAAGCACATAATGGCAATTCAGCAGTCTGTTTTCTGAGTATTAGTGGTCTCTAGTTCCACTCTATTTCCTAATAAAGGTACAGTCAAAACACACCAGACTTTTCAGCTTTTTGAAACTGAAATATTTCTAAGTTCATAAGAGGTGATCACTGAATTACAGGATCACAGAATTATGCACATAATTGTTGACATTTTGTAGTGCACTCACAAGGTTGTTTTGCCCATGTAATCTGGTAAAATGACAAGATAGACTTTTTTTTTTTTTTTTAAAGCTGAATGTGTACAAATAAACTTTTTTTTAAATGTATACATTGTTAGACAATAACTTTAGACATTTCTTCCTGATGTCTCCACCACAATACATGATTTAACTGCGCCTACTGCACTGCAGAAATGGATGGAGGAGACCCTGGAGTGAAACTAATCAAATTTACATTGTGCAGTCTCCAAAATAGCTACCAGGAAACTGCTGGCTGAACAAAAGGCCATTGTTGACTCAACATACATCGAAGGACCTTCAAGATTAAACAGGTAGACAGTTACTCGTGAAGAATGGCTGCATAGGAAAGCCAATTCCTGCCACAACAGATGAGGGAAAAGAAAAGATATGGCACTGCAAAAAAAGGGCCATTGCAGATGCACTGAAAAATCAGTGTAATCGTCAGATTGAAGCTTAGCTTTTCCTTATCGGGGGCTCCACAAACAATAGGGGGAATTGATAGCTGGGAGCCAAGGTGCAGAAGTGAAGAGATTGGGCTTCTCCAGAAGGATTTGTCTTGCTAAGCTCATGAAACATTAAGCAATGACAATTCAGGAAGATCAATAGTGAGCATTAACTTCTCTTTTTTTTCTCCCCCTCTCTCTCTCTCTCTCCTCTCTCCTCTCACTTCTTCAGTCAAGTCTTACAATGCAAGATGTTCGCTATGTGAGAATGTGTCTGTGTGTGTGTGTGTGGGAGGGGGTAAGAGGCAAGATGAAATAACACCTCTTCATCATTCTGTGTACATCTGGCATCTTTCCTTTTTTTTCTGAGAAACACCTGGCTCTGGATGAGTTTTGTTTTGCCAGTGTTATTCTTTTCACAGAGTGACTAAAATTTGTTCAGCTGTACCATTGTATGACATTACAGTGACTTTGGATGACAACAGATGCAGTAACATGTATGACTCCTGCATATGTATACTTGGTTGTTCCACACACTTAACTTACAACAAGAAAATACTAATGTTCACACCTTCAGCACAATTACCATTTTGAACAGTCCTTAAGCAATAGGCTGTGGGTTAATATATAATCCACCCACTACATTGACATTTATAAGAACGTTGCAAATGTGATCTAATTTTGATTACACACACTTTTGCCCCCTTAAGCCTTACAGGTCAGTAGGAAATTGTCACAGAGATCTCTCCTTAGCACACTGCTCTGAAGAACCTATCTATTCTCTATTCATTCTATTGCCCTTTTTATGATATGTCTCTGTTTTTTTGTGTTATGTGTGTAATGTGTTATGTCTACTGTCTGTTCTGTCACCCATTTTTGAAACGTGTTTTTATGAAGCATGCAAAGTTGGCCACATGAATTTCCCCTGGCGATATAATAAAGCTTACCTTGATCTTGACCTTGATCTTGATAAGCAACAACCGTATTCAGGTTTGTGGCAAAGAAGTCTATCACGTGACACGTGAAGTATGACTATTTTGGGGGGGGTTTTGTGCTTGTATGTGCAGGGGCATCACTAGGGATGTACAGTAGTAAAGGTAACAGAATTCTAAGGGCCTGGCATTGACATGTGGCCCTTGGAAGAGACTGTTAATATCATTAATGGCCAATGGCCAATACAATGCTAAATCGTATTTTTTTTAATAGCCCAACATTTCTAGCAGCCCCTGTGTTTACGGGAATAGGTCCTAATAGCTGCAGCATTCAATCATGAACAGTGCTTTACTAGGTCTACATATCCTCAGTAATCATCACTACTGTGTGTTTGCTGCTCCCGCTAGTGAACAGTTGCATCAGCAATCAACATTCCAAATTCCAGGCAATCATGTTCTAACAATGGCTCTACTTTGGGGGAGAAAACCGGCCACCGAAGCTCACTCATTCTCCATTCTATTACCATAATGGTCTCATCAGCACTAAACGAGCCATGTTACATGAAATCAATGCACCGCCTGCCGCTCCCCAAGAATATCACAGAGGAACTAATGACAGACCCACGAAAACGTGGCGGTCAATACCGCGTGGCAGAGTGGGCCATATACTGTTCCCACAGAGTGCCAGGCGAGATAGGCTACAGGGGGGGAAAGGCTTGACCTCTGCGCTGGAACGTTCAAGTCTCCTGATGATCCGCAGACTGCTAATACAAGATCATTGTTTGTATTATCTAATCACATATTGATTGAGGCGGAGACAGGGGGAGGGACGAATGACACTGCGCAACTATACTTGGCATTAGCCTGGCCACCCGCTCCCACCTGTGGAAGTGAGCGTCTCTGTAAATGGGAAAATAACACCACGTCTCCGCTTCAGTTTTCACCTGAATGAACACCTAATCAAAACTGCGACCACCACCGCAGCGAGGCGCAAAGAATCAGACGCATGCCAGGATACGGTGGAAAGCACAGTGTGATGGGGAGATGGTGCAATATCACATGAAAGGTGTCTCTATTGTTCCCTTGGTGCTGTCTGTAGGTGGATCTGTCTGCCGATTCAGGCGTGGAAATCAAGCAGCTCCGCTGTCATCTTTTGACTGTTGTACATGAGTGATGCTGTGTTTGATTGAGCACTAAAGACATTGGGGGCCTTTGCCTCTGCGTAGGTATTTTTGACAGGATTTACTGATCTGTCTGTCAGGCAGGAGCATATGTTGACCTGAGACAAGTAGCGCCTGAAAAAGCTGAAGGTGTGTAAAGGCTACAGTAGGTTTGGAGTTTCACAAAGAACCGTCATGTTTACCTAAATTTGTTTTGATAGTCAACATGTAGGTTGAATGGACATCAATAATGTGACTGTGAATGGCATCAAACGCCTGTTATAGAGCAGGCGCACCATCTAGTGGTCGTTTGACATACCGCACTGATTAAGACACCAATGGGCGTGTTCATGAAGCAGTGAGAAATCATATTATTTCCTTTGTTGAAAGTCATTTTCATTAGGTATCCAGGTACGGATAATTGAGTTCTTGACTGATAGGCCTAGTGAGACTACAGCGCATTCCACTTTGATGTAGGCTATCTAATTATGCCGGATTGTTTGATAACGAATGGGGCTGTCGGATTGCCTGCATTTAGCCAAGATCAAATAAAAATGTGTCATAAAGAGACAACAGAGGGGGTTTAGTCCGTCCATAATTTATTACCCTATCTTAAATGGCGAGGTTGTGCTTTTACCACCCCTGGTCAGTGACGCCGCCCAGCGTGTCACAGTCCCACGCGGTTTTATAATTGCTGTGTGTAAGCATAAAGTAGCCTAATTAATCACCCTGACCCCACTGACTTTGTATGCGTCATTAAAATGATGTGTCATTGCAGCAGTGGTAAGAGTTACACTTACTATGTATAGGACCTGGAGCTAACCTCCATGTTAACTGAAAACTGAATTTGAATGTTGCAGAGCGACCAGATTTGTTTGTTTGTTTGTTTGTTTTGTGTTTATTTCCCAAAATAACCCTAGTGATCACTAAAGCTGGCGATTTTTAAAATTTGCCAGGAGTGTTATGAGCTAGTGTTTTAAACCTGTTTTAAAGCTTGAGGCTGTGGCAAATTGCAATGTGTTTCTGGGCAGACTTAACACGTACCCCTCTCACAAGGGCATCCAAATACAAAACGATGGACCTCGCCCCCCATGTAGTTGCAACTCTGCAGTTATTTTCAGATCTATTACCGACCGTTAATAAGGTTGTCCCATTACAAAGTTATATAATTATATATTATACATTTTCCCATCTTTTTTTTATTTTTCCATTGCATCAAAGTTCCTGAGACACGATTCAAACGAGTCTCTCCGTAAGACTGTAATTGCTGATGTGCAGAATACACAGCAGGCTGAGTCACCTTGCAAATGCCTGTGGGATAGTAATGGGACACTGGCACTCCATTCGTTCAAAGGACATTCATTAACGGGAACAAAATATTATATAGGCTATTATAGGAAATGACAAGGTTAGGTCTCTTCGCGTTAGATAAATAGACCTAATCTGAGATAAATCTCAGCTGAATTGGTGACCAACACCCAGGATAGCTTTTCCCCTGTATAGTCCCTGTCTAGGTATCCTAATTAGGCTGCTGAACATCTGCATGTGGAAAAGGGGTTATGTTTCTACAACTTCCGTGATGTAGCCGCTTAAATATGTATAGGCTATCATGTGCTGTTTTATAGATAAATCAACAATTCCAAAGAGTAAAGATACATTATTCACGAAAATTATTCCGTGGAATATTGGTTGTGGGCTCGCCCTGTTTAAACTACATTTCCAACAAGGCGCAAATAGCTCACCTATGATTGGTTTCTGAAAAACCACGTGTGTGAATGCAGCCAGTGCAAAGCATTTGCAATCGGAAGTCATATGGTTCCAGGAAGAGCACTGTTAGCGGCATGAGTGTAATGCCGTGTCTCAAATGAATGTCAACCAGAGCAGTGTGTCTTTGAGCGTTATTTTGTAAGAAAACGACTCATGCGTACGTATCGTTTTAGAGATAAGTTCCCCGTCGGACCTTTACAATAAATACCCCACTTACGTTACTATAATGTTTTCAAGTAATGTATTAAGGCATGTCATTCCTGTTTCCTCTGAATGGGTTACGTTGTTTACTTGCTTAAAATGCAGCTCTAGACAGTATTGCCAGAAACAGTTTAAACAGTTTTCGGTACGTGACGCATTGTCCAGTGAAGCATTGGGATCTAACATCAGAATTCAGGTAGGATTTGTATGTCCCTATGTGTCATGTCCAGATAACACTCGCTGAAATGATATCTCTACCAAGGAGAAAGGAATAAAGTGACATTAACGTTCCCTGTTGTCAGGGTTGGGTCCGTTCTGTCAGGTCGCAGAAGGAGCATCTCTTTCTTCATGTGAATGATGGCACCTCTCTGCAACCTCTACAAGTAGTAGCCAGCAGTGACTTACAAGACAGGTGATGTCAGTCTCCTTACGCTACATGGCTGCTCTGATATAATTACTCCTGTGTAACTACAGTTTAATAGTTACTGCCAACCCAGCAGATTTTTAAGACGCACAGTTACTTCTCAAGTATTGTAGGGGTGTAGGAATGTATGAGTGATGTGTGTATTATATGCTTGACTTCAAGAGGTCTGACATTTGGAAGTGCCATTGATGTCACAGGAAGCCTGGAGAAGAGTCCAAGCAAGAAACAGAATGTAGAGCTCCATGCAAGACATATTGAAGTGACTGGAGCATGCAATCCTATTGTAAGTCTGTTTTGTCTCCCATCATCATATGCCAAACTTTATCTGTCTTCGCCAACCTGTTGATTTGTTCCAGAATCTTTATTCCACTTCCTTTGAATGTGTGCTTGTTTTACAGGAATTCCCTTTTAAAATTAAGGAACGTCATTCAGTGGATTACATCAGACAGTTTCCTCATCTGCGTTGCCGGACAAACTCCTTTGGTGCTTTGCTAAGGGTTCGCAGTGAAGCAACTTATGCTATTCAGTCTTTTTTCAAGGTATCATTTTATTCACTCTCTCTACAAACTATTGCTAGTTGATTGTGAGTGGGTTTTATTCACTCAATGTGGCTTTTTGGATTTCAGGATAATGGTTTCATACAAATCCACACTCCAGTCATCACATCCAATGATTGTGAGGGAGCAGGGGACTTGTTCCAGGTGGAGGTATGGCCATGTCCACTTTGTAAGCCTTGCAGTGCACAGATTTCAGGTTCTAACTATAAATGTCTAACTGTAATCAGATAGAGTCTTCAGTGTAAATAGTCGTAAATAGAACTAGACTGCATTCCTACAGAAAATGCAAAAAGTGTACTTGAATGTGCCAAGTTTTGTGATCATCAGAGCCAATATGTATGCCAAATTGTTTTTTTTTACCAATTGGCACTGTAGGCTGTAATAGACTTCCATGGCAGAACATTATTCAGGCCATGGCATGGCTATTATGACAACACTTGAGAGTTCTATTCCATAACATTCCAAATTTTTAAAATGGCAGATGGTCCAGGTGTAACTGCCACAATATTTGCTGCCTCATTTTTTAACTGTCAAATCTGATAGCTGCCATTAAAATCCAGACCTCCATGATAAAGTTTAAATCATGTTTATAGATTAAGCGGTTCAGTTTTGATCATGTAAAACTTCAAACATGCACCCTGACCTGTTTACAGTAAGATGCTTAAATGTATGGCAAAATCCCATAGACTGTCTGAAACCATTTTTAAACTGTCCTGTCTCAAACAGTTTGAATAGTTGCCACATGAAAATAACACAGGTCACAGTCAGATCCCAGACCCCTCTGACATAGTTTCAACCAAGTTTATAGGTTTAAGCAGTTCAGTTGTAATCATTCAAAAAACGAGTGGAGGTTATAGTGAGGGCAGAGCTCACTGCAGTGGAGCAGTGTATTGTGTATTGTGACATCATCAGCCTGAACATTCCACCATTTATTTGAACGGGACAAAATTTTGCAGAAAAAAACGACAATAACGTACGAATGACGAGAGGTACGGTAAATCTAAAGGTGGTGCACCTTGCCCAAACCAGGCCGGTCGTTATAGAGTTGCTACGGTGTCTTTATCTCAAAAACCTGAGGACAAGTAGCAGAGCCATAATCTGGGTGAACATTGAAAAATCATAATAGTAAACAGTTGGAGAACTATAAGGCTACGTTCAGACTGCAGCCTGAAGTGACCCAAATCCGATTTTTTTCGCCCCTATGCGACCTGTATCTGATCTTTTAATGATAGGCTGAACGACACAGATCCGATTTTTTCGAATGCGACCCAGGCCACTTTGATATGTGGTCCCAACTTTAAAATTTCCAGATATTTACTGCTAGCATCCATGTTTACTTCCGTAAACACTGAGCACGCTCACTGTGTGTGATGTCTTCATATCCTCCAATACGCATGCAGGACACTTTTGGGGGAGGGGGGTTAAAGTTCACGCTGGAGATCACATACAGGTCGTATTTAATGGGAAATGTGAACGACCTCGCAAAAAAATCGTATTTTTACAAAAAAATCCAAATTGAGCTTTTAAGCCCTGCAGTCTGAACGTAGCCTAGGTGTGCTCTTTTCGAGCACACTTAATAAAAACAAACAGGTGAATCATAAAGAGCACACAAATGGCATTCTGCACCCATTTGTGACCAACACCCATTTGTGACAGACATTGCAATGACTACTTTGCATAGTCTATCACCATTGGGATTTGGAAAAAATGTTTCCCCAATGTACATGCAGTGTTGTATTGTTGCAGAAGCTTGATTCTTTATTATGCAAACACACTGATGGAAGTATGACAGGGTTTGGAGTTTAAAGTGAGCATATCTGTGTGTGCGCGTGTGTGTGTGCGTGTGTGTGCGTGTGTGTGCGTGTGTGTGTGTGTGTGTGTCTGTCTGTGTGTCTGTCTCTGTCTGTCTGTCTGTCTTTCTGCCTTTGTCTGTCTGTCTGTCTCTGTGTCACTATGAGTGATGGTTGACACCCCGGGGCCACAACAAATAGTAGAAACTGAGTGCTAGAGGCATGACGAAAATGAACACAGTGAAGGCCATGCCTGTGTGATTTATTTTGTAGCTAAAGCCTTTCACATTCAAACCCCCCTTTGATTCTCTGCTTTAAACTAAGCCGTAGGTTGGTGTAGAAATATTGAAAGCCATTATTGTTTCCAACACAGTTCCTGTGCTCCCCACACACCTTAAGGCCACATTTGACCTCGGTTGTCTCCAGCTGTTATATTTTAATATGTGTCTGCGTATACAACACTAGGGGCGTTTATAATCTCTTTGTAATACCTCTGTACAACAACTTGCTGTAATGGTTTATTCATTTGGTCAACATCAAAAGGGGTTTAAACTCTACCTGTGTGTTTAACCAGCTGTTGGAAATTCGTCCAAGTGGCATTGTCTTTGGTATTGTTACTGTCCGCTGTGTAAAGTATTGGTTACAGTGACCATATTGTCAGCGTCCCATTTTGTAAAGATTCAGTAACAGTGACCGTCCTGTTTAATCTTCAGCCCGCTAGGAGAGATAATCAACAGGAGGAGGAGGGCAACCCACACTTCTTCTCTGTCCCCACATACCTGACTGTCTCAGGTCAGCTTCACCTTGAGGTCATGGCTGGGTGAGTATCTGTGATGGTGTTGGAAGTGTTTTGCCCCGTGCTTTATAGTTAAGCCAGCCAGCTTAACAGCATATCCTTCTCCACCTTGTGTGTGTGTGTGAGAGAGAGACTCTGTTAGCCTCTAACTTCTAGGAGGCATTGCATTCCAGTAGAAGCATAATGCTGTTTTATTAGCACATAATTTAGCAATTAAGATCATTTTATTAGAGAAACTGGGCATTCCGCATGGTTTAAAGAACTTCCCTGTAGTGTGTGTGTGTGTGTGTGTGTGTGTGTGTGTGTGTCCACGCGCACATATACTGTATGCGCATATTCAAATTCATATGTAGCCAGAGGATTAGATTAAGAGTTACAGAGATATTGATTTGTTATTTAATTTAATAGCTGCATAGTTGTGTACATTTTCAGTACCAAAGTGATAGTCAGGGAATTACATTGACAGAATTTCCAAACATTGTATAAAGATCACAGAAGTATTTTTTGAACTTGACTGAGCATAACAATAGACATTTAAGTGTGACAAGGGTCTGCCATCATGCTGAGGAAAGAACAGGTTTTGTTTTGTACATAGACTACAGTTTCAGAAGACACTAGACACAAACTGCTTGATAAAAAAAAAAATCTCTACACGATAGCCTGTCTTAAAGAAATGTTTTGTTCCTGAAGGGCCTTCCCTGCGGTGTACACCTTTGGGCCGACCTTTAGGGCCGAGAACACCCAGAGCAGGCGTCACCTGGCAGAGTTTTACATGGTGGAGGCTGAGATCTCATTCACCGAGTCCCTAGAAGATGTGATGAGGGTAAGACTTGACACAGTGATACTGTAATCACAAAAAAACTTAAGTGGGAGTCTGGTACAGAGCAAACGGAGGTCAATAGATAATTTTATATAATGCATAATAGTAATGCTAATAATAACAATAGTTAAATTTAATGGAATATACTGTAACAATGTAATGAAACACAACTCTATTTTACATTTACATAAGGTTGTTTACAGTTTCATAGAACATCTATATGCATCTATATCCATCCTATGCATATTTATAAATTGCAAAAATGTTTCACATGTGAAGATTCGTGTGTCTAAATAAAAGGCCTGAGACAGGTAAGATTGCCCAAGGTTACATTTAATGTCCCTCTTGTCAGGTAATGGAGAATCTCTTCAAAGCCAGCACAGAGCATGTCCTCACACACTGTGCGGAGGATGTGGAATTATTTCACAAATATGTTGCACCTGGGCACAGGGTAAGTAAATGAAAAAAAAAAATGCACAACACAAATAGTATTTAAATTATCTACATTTCTGTGCTGTGGTTTCACATCTGCTTTCCATACGTTTTCACCACCTGTGTACAGTGTACACTATAGCACTTGCACTCTAAAGTGAACTGAACCCATTGACCTGAGCTTTGTGAGTGTCACATGTTTCCCTCTAAGCCGAGTGACTCAGAGGTCTCTCATGTACTATCTTAACCTGTTTGATTTGGTTATGCTGGACTGTAAATTGCACATGTTCAAAGTGTCTCTCCTGCCCAGGGGCAAGTGGATCGCATGCTGAGCAGAAAGTTTAATGTGTAAGTATGTCTACGGCATACCCACCTCAAAGCATTTGCTCGCACACAGTAACAGGTTAATCTTTCCCACCTCTATCATTAGAGGGTTATTATAATATTATGTGTCGTTTTACCCCTTAGGATTTCCTACACAGAGGCCATCGACATTCTAAACCGCAGTTCCCAGACATTTACTTTCCCCACCGAGGTGAGCGGCACAGGGGGTTTGTGGGCTCCTTCATTTCAAAGGGGCTTTTTGGGGCACTGCCTTTTAATGTCTCACTCCGACGTTCGTTGGCTCCTGGGTAAAAAGCAAAGGGATTTTTTTTTTTTTTTTTTTTTCTCGAGTCAATGATTATGCCTGTCTGTCTCCATTTTCTCAGTGGGGCTGTGACCTGCAGACAGAACACGAGAGGTACCTGGTGAAACATTGTGGCAACATCCCCGTCTTTGTCACCGATTACCCCTATGATCTGAAGCCCTTCTACGCCAGGGACAACCAGGATCAGCCACACCACACCGTGAGGCACTCCTTGCATTACACTAATACATCAAATCTGCCTTCGCCTGTCTGCAAATGCCCATGACTTTTTTTTTTTAAAGGGTCAAAGGGTTTAAATTTGATCACTGTGGACACATTGGCTTTTCAAGTAGGATCATTTTAGAGGTTATTGCATTAAAAGGTGGGGAAGTCAAATGGTCATTAAATGGCTAGTGCTGGCCACAGGTGGCCAAAAAGAACACAGTTTAATGATGAAAACTAATCAGTGTCTAATAGTCATGCTAAGTCAATTGTATTCTCTTTTTTTGGTTAGTCCTCACTTGTAAAAACATAGGTGCAAGGGGCTTAGAACACATTCAGGAATTACATGTCAGAAGATGTCAGCATTGACGATTAGTACCATGTGGGCAGAAGTCTTACTCCTCTAAGTACTCCTAGGTTAAGAATCGCCATGAATAATTGGAAAGTCAAGAGCCTGTGATTTTTTCCCCTAGGTTTTTCTAAAGCACCACCTATGGCTATGGAATCAGAACTGTACAGAATTGTACATTTACGACCTTAACACTGTACTTTTACATTTGCTATGAAATGGCAATTGATGACATGACAGCTATAACTTTTTGCAGCCGGTGACAGCCATAGACTAATGGCTCTTGTTCTGAGAATAGACCAATAGAGAAACTAAAAGGGTTCTCAGCTGTAGCATTATGCTATTGCAATAGCTTCCATAGCAATAGCTACTTAATGTTTCAAAACCAAAAAAGATGTTTTATTTTGAATATAAAATGGCAGACCTTGAAAGGTAAAACTGCCCAGTGAAAGGTTCTAGGTGCTAAGAGCCTAGTAAAAGGGAAGGTTTACCTGGACATGGTGAACTCACTTCCAAAAATAGTTTTGAAAGTTGATGACTTGGGAGGTCTAATAATAGTGATGACTTGGGATGACTTGGGAGGTCTAATAATATTAGATAACAAAAATAATAGGAAGTTTAATTTATAGCACCTTTTGCAAACTGAAGGTTGTGAAGGCGTATGCCCTATTGTTCCCCCAAGGGGCCCAAGTGGCTATTTTGTGCTGTTTAAGTAATAACAGAATGATCTGTGGAACCTTCTAGATTTAAAAGAGTAGCTACAGTGGTCAGCGGAGTTCAGTGCTAGTTTCCTGTGTTCCCCAGGCTGCGGCGGTCGACTTGCTGGTACCGGGGGTTGGGGAGCTGTGTGGAGGGTCTCTGAGGGAAGAGAGACTGGACCTCCTCAGGAACCGCCTTGCTGAGTAAGGGAACATCTCTCAGAACTCTTACCTAGCGGCTAACTCCATCGTCTCAGTACCTGTGTAGTTCCCTACACAGTTTTAGATGTAGTCAATACAGTTCTGGATGTACTCAGTAGAGTTATAAAAGTGCTGCAAAAAAACTTTCACTTGTCTTAGTTACCAGCACTTCTTGTTTTTATCATGATAGGTTCACAAGGGTTTTGCTTTCTTTAGTTATGACAGATGGAGGAAAAATGAACAGTTCAACTTTACATCATTTTCAGACCATAAATCTTGTAAAATGCTGTTTCATCTGAAACACTATGTGCAGTATATAAAAGATGACAACAGTTTCTCACAGTGCATGTGTTAAAATTGAAAATATTAGTTAAACAGAATGAATGCATATCTTGTTTGATTTTTCGATGTATATTTTTACAGGGCAGGGCTGGAGGACGCATATAAATGGTAAGATCCTGGTGGTTGGAAATCATTTTCTATCTCGCAGAGTGGCGCCTTTGTGGTTGAGTTAGGCTCCTGCCTCTTTACAGAGAGAAAACGTACTACAGAATCATTTAACAGGCAAAAGATTAGAGCTCAATACTAGAAAGCAAAATTGAATTAAGATCATGCAAATTACAGAAGTAGTACTTCAGAAGTTCAGAAATTGTTCATTATTCATGTGTATTACAGCCATCTTAAAAAAGCAACTTATCCATCAGTCTTAAACAGCCATATCACTCGCACCCTGCTGTTGCCAACAGAATGTTATAAGTTCCCTGAGTGAGTCTCTGTACTTTCTCTACTAAATTAACAGAGCAGTTACAGCGGTCCTCAAAAATCCTTCCCTGCCTCTCTGTCAATTACTGTGTGCCCTTTTTAGAGGCACATAGACCAACTTTTGATGTGTCCTTAGAGCATTTTAAGATCATTGATGATGCAATGAAATGCCCAGTCCTGCCATGCCCTAGTACTACATTATCTGCTACTAGTCACATGGAAGATGGTGCCTGTTGTCACGTTCTTTCCTCCAGTAAATCAACAACCTTGCTTGATTGTTGACAAAAGTTAAGCCACTTGCACACTTGTAGTCTACACTGAAATATACTTTCTAATCTGAATTTATTTTCTGACTGTATAACATGGGCAATTCATTTTCATTTTAGTGAGACTAGGTTTTGAAAAGTACATAGTCTGTACTTCACTTTCTTGCTCCCTCTCTATGTTCATTCTGACTTCACCTTTAAATTCTGAATTTACGCATACTTACACGTTTCAGTATTTTAGTCATTTTGTGAATCTGCATTTGGAACATGGAAAACAAGCCACTACTACAAGCTAGTAGCTGTCTAATAGAACTAAAGTCAGTCAAGTAGGTCTTCAATAAAAAATGCATTGCCAGAGCTGTGCTTCACTTGACCTGGGTTTCTCAACGCTAGTTCTGTGCTCTTCCTTTTGTAGGTATCTTCAGCTGAGAGAGTTTGGCTCCGTCCCTCATGGTGGTTTTGGGATGGGGTTTGAGAGATACCTTCAGTGCATATTAGGTGTGGACAATATCAAAGATGTTATTCCATTTCCAAGGTTTTCACACTCCTGTCTTTTGTAATTTTTTATAAAACTTGACTGCCTGATAACATTGTTCCATGGTCAACATGGATAAATGCAAAAATACAGGCTGTGTAATAAACTTGTTCCTCAGCCGTGGTGATTTGGTATGTCTGTCGTTGTTTTGTTATAAATTCTGATGATGGTAGGTGTGTATGGTAGGTGATATATACAATCATATATTTTGCTATATTCCGGGACAATATTGTATCACCAGTCTAAACAGAAGTAATGGAGTGTGACTCTTGCAACCAAGCATTTCCTGATTAAATCCACTAGATGGCACTGGTTGATATGTAACTTGTAAACACTTTCTCACGCATTTAACGCATGAGCACACAAAAGAATGCACCTAGGGCTTCACTGAACATCATGTAATAGTTACTTGAAACAGCTATTTGTCTATTAGTGGCCGAATAATAAGACCTGTGCCCTCCCTCTGAGCGAGCGATAGATTGTCAAACCATACCGATAGGAAATCAAAGTCAACAGAGCACTCGTAAGACCTACTTTAGGACTGGATTGCTCGTTTCTTCTCGAACTTAAAGTTCTTTGCAGTGCCAGGATCTTACTCTGATGCACATGTATTAGCTTGTGTCTTTCACTGCAAAAAAAGTATTGTCCAAAGCGGATAGCGTAGGCCTAAGCTTCCTTTAAACGCGTCCTCTCTTCCAACAAAATAAGACAATACACAATTGTCTGTCCACCTTAAACGCTCTTCATTGTTACTGTGTGTCAAGCTCAGCCCGTTGCAGCTCATCCCTACACAGCCCGTCCCTTCAATTCAGTGGGCGTGGTGTGAATTGGAAAACAAACAGCAGACACCCTGCATTACTTCCTACATCTCCATACTTCCCCAGCGGTCGCCGCTCGTTGGCTCCAAGTTAACCGTTTCTTAGTTATTTACCCTGGGCGAGAGTACAGGCTATAGAGATCCTGTTTGTGCACTTCAGAGCGCCCCGGACCTTCACGGATCAATGGCACTCACCTCTGCCAGCCCGGCACGGCTTTTGCGTTAGGACACTGAATGGAGCGACAGACTGCACCAAAGTGCGCTCGACTCCGATAGTACTGCATGTGTTTCTGCGTACTCGCACTAAATGGGACGGAGGATCTAGTGGGATACAACTGTGCAGCTGTGAAGACTGTGTGAATCTGGTGGTACAGTTGCGACCATGAGCGGCGGCGAAATTATTTGCCAAGGATGGCTCAGGAAGTCACCACCAGAGAAGAAACTACGGAGATATGTAAGAAGTTTTTTTATTCGTAATAGTGATCCTTGCTTTTTCATTCTCATTTGGAAGGTGCATCCGGGATTTATGTAACCCTGTAGGACAACTCCCATTATTTAGTATTAAGCAGTGGGTTTAAATATTAAGTAAAGCTGTTACAGTTAGGCACGGCATGTACAGGCAGTAATGAGGTTTAGGTCTTGTACCCTACAGCTCCAAAAAACAAACAAACAAAAAATAACGAACTACTGTATGTGATGTGCCCACTAGCAGGTGCGCCCTATAACGTCCCAACCTCCGCATCTCTCCCTCCCGCTGGCTTTCTCACGCCTCTGGTTCTTTCAACCACCTAGACGAAATCTTGTCGAATTTTCCTTTTCTTTCTTTCTTTTTTGTCTGATAAATTATTAATAATAGTTGATAATCTGGATTTAATTGGTAGGAAGCTGTGCGCACAATGGGGTTTAACTATACCGTGGTGCCACCGTCTGTCTCGCAATTCTGTTCAGGACAGCTGTCCACACAACTGTTACTGTCCACCCTAAATATGTTCACCACTTCTTTTCCACCACCCACATTTCAGGGTATCTCAGACGCTAAGTCGACAGCAAGCTTGTCGCCTGTAAGTGCGAGGCAATTATCACGTTCACGTCACTGTGTTTTGCGTGCCCCGTGTAACCCTAACTGTGCGCCAACTTCTCTGGAGACCGTCCCTCCTTCCGCTTTACCCAATGTCAGATAATGGAATTTTATGAAGAGCAAAAGGAAGGCTGCAAGAGGGACTCGCACAAATACAGCTGGACCGTGTTTATCTACAGGCTTGCATTACAGGCCTCCCCCATCCACCAGGCAGACTTTGCCATGATGTCAGCTCTGGTTTGCGGGTGTGGGTGAGTCGAGCTGGGGAGGGGTTGAGGGAGAGAGGGAGGTGGTGGTGGGTGGGGGGGGTCATATCTCAATGTCTTCACAGGAACACATGTTAGAGGTCCCCCTCTGTTGTCCTTCACTGGGTGACTGTATGCAGAAAGCACTTCCGCCCCCTCTCAATCCTCAAAAGAGCGCGAGAGAGGATAGACACTGGGCAGCTGTACCAAGTGACAGCTACCCAACCAAGAACAATGGTGTGATGGTCATTTAAAAACTGTTTAAAAAAGAAGGGGAAGGTCATAGATGTGCATTTGATTGCTGAACATTGTGTTTTATAAGCCTTTGTAACGTTAACAACAATGTCCTCTGACAAGAAGTTGGGTACTTTGTCCTCCTGTTCCCTTTTACTGTAAAAACAAACAAACAAGTGAGCCAGGCAGCCCAGCTCAGATAGCTTCCGACTTAGCAAACACCGATGTGGGATAATGAACTGGGAACGCTGACGAAAGGCCGGATTGTTGAAGGGGGGAACTAATCATCCCATCTTAAAATTCCTTCCACTTAAAACCCTGTAGCCGGCCGGGGTCACACAATGGAGGCCATTTAGGACGCAGTATTGCTGTCATCTGACATCCCTGACATTCGAACGTAGGGAGATATTTTAAGCAGCCGCTGCAGCCAGAGCATCTCAACACCAAGGTGTCTGTTTTGTATGTGAGGGGGAGGCTACTAGAGGCTACTAGATGCTGCTGAAGCTGCTGCTGCTCGATCATATGATGATGATGATGATGAATGCTGAATCCTCTAAGCCAAGGCTGTCCAAACTTTGGCCCGCTACCGATTATTTTTCATCCACTCATGCTGAAAATTTGAAGGCATGTTTAATTTATTGCATTACAACATGAATGTTTCGTTGTGACACCACAACGCTCCACCCTGATTCATTCTTGGCCCTTCACTGAGAAGAATTTGGGCATTCCTGCTCAAAGCTATGTTTTTGTGCATAAAATACACTTGCATCACTTCATAGCCATGTAATAAATATGTTATATGGTGATGTAATTCATTAACCAGAAAATATTCAAAGGTAATACTCTAAGAAAGGTCAACTGATGGATGCCATCTTAGGTTCCTCAGGTTTCTTATGTGTAATTAACCCTCCAACAGTAGGCTGGTACTGTTGTCCTGTTTGATCTGGAAATTCTTGTTTGGCAATTTCAGTTAGGCAAAAGCTTGGATCCACTGCTGTATTTTTCATAAAATCTATTAATAAGATTGATCAACAAGTGTGTGTGTGTGTGTGTGGGTGTGTGTGTGTGTGTGTTGACACACCATCTGTGGCATACAATCCTTTTGAAAAATGGAGGGTTATCCCCCTAACTTAGTCTCTGTTATGCAAACTTGTATGCAAATACTTTGGCAAGCACATCATCTAACCTGAAAGATAAATAGATAGATAACAGTTACAATTTAATGTCACAGCACAAAAGTGCAGCATTGTATTGGGTTGTTTGAGTCCAATAACTTGTGTGTGTGTGTGTTTGAAACATGCTGGACTTTTTTAAGAGAAAAAAGGGGGAAAAAAAGAGAATGAAACTGTCTTTCTTAACGGCTGTCATCCGTGAGAATGCCGGACATGGCCGCCATGGTCTCGCTCAGCTCTGAGCCCAGAATGAAAACAGGAACTGCTGTTTTCATTGGGATGTGCGTTTTCGTTCATCTGGGCTTGTGGAACAAGTCCCTGCCCCCCCCCTCTCCCTCCTCTCCTCTTCTCTCCTCTCCCCTCCCTGCTCTCCTCTCCTCCTCTGCACGGCTTGTTTGGAGTTTGATTATGGCTTTGGGCACCAGGGCAACGGATTGGGGGTGGACATTGGAGCATGGTGTGTGTGTGTGTGTGTGTGTGTGTGTGTGTGTGTGTGTGTGTGTGGCAGTGTTTCTCTGCCTGCTTGTGTTGAACATTGGCCAGCTTTATCAAGGCAGAAGCTTGAAAACAACTGAGTAATCCAGAGCACGTCTGTCTGTCTCATTGATAGTGAATCTGTATGTCTCAGTCTCTGCTTGTCTGTCTTTTCTTGTTTTGCATATCTCTTCTCTGTTTGTCTGTTTTCCTGTGTCCTTTCTCAACATGTGTACTTCCTTTTCTCTGTCT
>CM059279.1:4194265-4224265 GCA_030347295.1 Setipinna tenuifilis
AGGATGGTACCTACAGGAAACAGTGTGACACATGTCCCATGATGGGAAAAATGAGAGAAATCTGCCATGGTGGCTTAAAAAAGTATTTTTATCCTTTTTTGTACCATTTGTCTTTTCTTTTGTGCCAAAAGGGGAAGAATGTTTCTTATTTTTCCTGCGGGTCGGAAATTAGATCTTATTGATTATGTTCTCGTGATGTGTCCAATGTTTGTTCTTTAAAAAGAGAAAAAAAATCTTATCATCAAACTCTCATTAAGAGAATAACTTTGGCTGTTAGGTCCGTGTTAGTCCACCTAAGTGTGATTCTCAGGTGATCTATTTGCATCTTCTCACTAGGTGATGAAAATAGCACCTTGTTGTAGGACTACTATTCTTGTATTTTTTTTCTAGATTCTTTTTTTTTAGATTTTGTTTACACTTTTGAAAAATGTAGCCCTCATTCAGGCCGTATTTACAGATCTTTGCAATATTTGGTCGATCAGGTTTGCTACTGTTTGTGTAATCTGTAAAGTTAATAGTTTCACATTACATACACACTTGCATTTTCCCCCTTACATTGCACTTACAAGCCATGAAAGCAACATGATGAGGAGTTCGAGGCACATTCTTTAGGTCACATGGTTTTATAACTTCCTCAATTCCAATTTTATGGTATATTGTCTTGTGTGAGAGAGATGAAACACACCTTCCATTCCCACTAGCCTCCTACACTATCTAGGGTTAGGGTGTTATACCGAAACCCCACAAATTTCAAAACAGCAATTGCAGCAATCAAATCAGTGAGCAGGCTAGCTAGCATTCATCAGTGCCAGTTTGTATGGCTTTATTATTGAATTTGTAAAGTCAATGAGTTATTTTGTTTGCTAATTTTTAAAAAACTACATTTTAGCTTCTTGTGGCTAGGAAACAGGAAGGAAGGAAACACATTGTATATTTAGTGAGTAACTTCCTATGTATTTCAGACGTGCCGTCTATGACTGTGAATGTCTTTGACAAGTATTCACTGTGTGATTTTGGATATTCATTTGTTCCCTCTGGGTGAACTCTGGACGACGGTTTAATATATGACAGAAATGCCCAAGGTATTTAGTCTCAAGTGTCACAAATGGGTATAGATAACTGCATAATACTCTTTTACAGTTGCCCTACACTTTGTGTTGTGTAATTCCCCAATCCGTTCTGTCTATTCTGATCAGAGGGTGCACGTGGTGGGGGCTAATTCTCTGCTGTGAGACACTAATTTACTGCTGAAGCGTGCGTCTCAAGTCCAAATTTATTAGGTATGCTGGCCTATTATAGGCAGTTTCGCCAAATTGTTCTATAAAAAGCACAGAAATAGCGTGGCATTCATGGCCACTGGACTCAAGAATAGATGCCATTTGTTCCTTTTTTTTGGGGGGGGGGGGAGTTATTTTCCCTTCAACTTCATTCCATAGATAGAAGTATGAGGTGAATTTGATTATTTCAAATAGCTGGCCGGACAGCAGACGTGAAGAGGGCAACTGAGGTCCTGCTGTCATGGCAAAGATTCAGAAGATCAGATGATGACCTCAGGCACCCTACAGATAGATACCAACAGTAAGACTTTGGGAAAGGCTCTGTCAAGATGGCAGACAGTTGGTTGAATGCTCGGGTAGAAAAAAAACGACATTGTCTTACAAAATATGTTTTATGAAGCGCTTAAAGATATCATACATCTGCGGGTCTGGTTTCACAACTGCAGTTGTGTTAATTGAAAATGGTGGTATATCCATTCATTTACACTGTGGCATATTTACATGCCTCGTTACTTTCCTTTGTGTGTTTCAGCCAGCCTCAGCACTCTTGGGCCGTTAACTCCAGTGGCAAAACTTTGTCCTGTCCGTGACTTATCCATCCCACTGGAGGGCCATGCTGAACTCCCTCCCCATTAATTTACAAGATTGAGGGGCCAGCCATGGTAACCCCCAAATGGAATTACTTAATCCCTGCGGAGCAAGGTTCACATGTGTGACCCCCCAAGTCCTCAATCCACACTTCATAGATGAGGTTAGCTGATGGTTCAAGGCAATTAGCCAATTGCGCCTTTAGCTGACCCCCACACACACCCCCACCCCCCCCCACTTTATATATGCGGAGGGGGTTTTTATGACTTGTTACCACGGGGACATTTGTGAGGGTGTGTTTTGACAGCTGAGAGTGCCCGGAGCAGGTGAAGTCATCGGCAGCAGGATGACGCAGCCCATTAAATAAGCGCTGCTGTGTTAGATCAGTATGTGTTCACCAGGCACTTTGGGTTTTAGGCCATATAACAGGATGGCCCTGTCGACATTCAGAATGCCTCTATCACTATAGCTTCTTGTGTGTGTGTGTGTTTGTGTGTGTGTGTGTGTGTGTGTGTGTGTGTTTGTGTGTGTGTGTGTGTTGTTGCTAGGCAGAGGATCATCTTTAGATCAGGTGAGGGTGTGGATATATGGATGGGGGTCAGGGTGGGGATGGGGGTGGGGATGGGGGTGGGGATCCTACTTTCGTTGGGATCTCCCTTTATCTCCCAAGTGCTATTAGCACTGGACACTGTGAAACCTAAACCCCAAACCAGGACATTAGTTAGACTGGATATCCACAGCTCACAGCTGGAGGCCCTGTCAGGCTGGTATGGAACAGGGTTTCCCAGCCGTTGTGATAGTACTATCCAGAGACGTGACTAGATTGCACACACACACACACACACACACACACACACACACACACACACACACACACACACACACACACATGAAAGAGCATTGGAACCACTGCAGTCTGAATAGCCTGACTGTTATTGGATTGTTCGCTGTGGCCTCTGTACGTCACATTACATGAATGTAGGTCAAAAGTGGCTTTTTTTCCATCATTCAGTGGTTTATGCATATTTAGAATCGGTTAGCCTCACGTCATTCACAAACATTGGCTACAACCTTCACGCCATTTATAAAAATTGGCCAGAACTTTCCGAGGAAGTACATTATCTAATGGAGCTTGATCATCAACCACTGCCTGACTAACCACAAGTAACTGTTGAGCGGATGTTTTAACCAACTTCACCTCACTGAGGTGACTGTTAACTGAAAAACTCATACAAAAATACCTTTACACCCTGATACCAATGTGTACAGCATGCCTATGGTTATGTTTTGAACTTCTGAAGGAAAGCGTGAGCAAAAGAGTAATGGCTGCCAAGCATCTGTTATTCCCTGAAATTTTTGATTCTTTGATAAGGGAGCCTTTCTACAGCACATCTTGTGAAAGTCTTTTAGCACCAAATTAAATCATGCAGTGAGATGAATCTGCATACATGCAACACACTGTGTTACTTTGATGCGGAAGAGCTGAGTTTTCTTTGAAATGCCGAATAGCAAATTGATAGGCAGAGCCTTTAAATGATATAATGTTTCAAATGATTTTCTTGACTGTGTTTTTTTCTGATTGATTTTCATTGGTCAGTTGGTGTACAACTGTAAACCAGGCCAGGGTCACTGTATCCACCAAATTGTGGATACACTGTATCCTTAAACTTCTTTTTAAACTTCTCATTAAACTGCAATACAAATCTGCTCTCAGCCACCCTACCCCCACTATTAGTAAAGCCTCACTCCCACTGACATGACACATGGCATAGCATGCTAACCATGTCACAGCCGCCCACTCAGTTTACCTCAGTGTCATCGTAAAGTCTGTGTAAACGCAGCATCATCATGCTAACATGAAAGCTCTTGGTCCATACCTTGGTCCTGTATGCGTTTTCTCAAAGTACATTAAAAGTAACATCTACATCCATGAGTAATAGCAAGAAGCAAAGGGGAGATGAAAGGCTTGCTTTTGCTTTTCTTTTCCTTTTTTTACACCAGAGCGTCACCATCTGTGAAAGATGCCACACAGTGATGGATGGCACTGTGCGCAGACCCCAAAACGCCTCTAATCTGTGTCTCATTAGAGCAAGATGAATCACCCTTAATAGAACAGCAAATACATTTTGGTAAAATAAAGAAAGAAAGAAAGATATGAAAAAAAAAAACAGAACAGTTTCCATCTGAATTTCAGTAATCAAGCCCAGTCTTGCCTCTCTCTCTCTCTCTCTCTTTCTCTCTCTCTCTCTTACTGATCCATTACTTCTTGAACATAATCCCCGTCACTCACCACTGGGATGAAATCTAGCGTTCATTGGGGACATTTTCTACACTGGCTGCCGCTTGCTGCAGCAGCTGGACTGCATCACATACTGTATGCAGCATTGGCTACTGCAGAAAACAGACCGTGAGGTTAACTAGAGCCGCAGTGGATGTGCCCACAACATGTGAGTCAACAGGAATTGGAAGACGCAATAGTGGCGTCCTCCACGGTTGCGTATAGCCGCTACTCTGCACGAGCGTGTTGTCGCAAATTGCCACAGTGTTGCAGCCAAAGACTGACGCATGGTCCCCCAAAAAAGGATGTGTCAAACTTGTGTGTTTGTGAGGAGGCACGTCTTGTATGGTCAGATAGCAGAATGTGAGAAGTGTCTGCACTTTAGACGTGACTTTATGTTACACAGTGGTGAGTACAGTCCAGTATAAGGGTTGTGGTGATGTTCGCATGTGACAGTAGCAGTTAACATTATTAAGCCACAAACCGCCATGTGCTGATAGCTCTCCTACAGTTAGGGAACCTTGACTGCCAGTATTCAGTCCAGCATTGTTGTTTTGTTTTTACATATACATACCCATTATGTATACATGCACATACGCACAAAACTTATATGACAACATAGAAATTGATGTCTGTGTACTGTCATCATCGGTCATCATGCATGTATGTATGTAAAAGCTGCCACAGATTGCACATAAAGCATACTGGGTAAAGTAACGCAACAGAAGGGGACAAATACTGTACATAGATAATAAGATATTAGTAACAATACATAGATAGATAGATAGAAATATTTAATTCTATTGTTCAAAGCGGTGAGGTGTCTGACAATAGCTCATTCTGCAGTGAAACCTCTATGATGGGGTTGGAAGTCATTTCTTTTTTCACTGATGGGTCCTTTGTGTGTGTGTGTGGGGGGGGGGGGGGGGGGGGGACGGGGACACCTGCCCCTGTGGTACAGTGTGTTACCGTGACACGGCACGTTATGAGACCTCTAAAGAAAGGGCCACCTGCTGGGGGAGGGGCCAGTCGGGTGTGGACTCTGCAGCAGCAGCAGCAGCAGCAATAGCAGCAATAGCAATGGTCAGACTTCGACATGGAGTCTCCTTGTCGGTTAAAGAGCCAACTGCCTCCAGCATTGCAGTCAGTCTCCTTGTATGCCTGTTAAAGAGCCGGCTGCTGCTAGTCGGACGCCACTGAGACTAGAGCCCCTTTGGCATCTGCTCGGCTGAATCCCCCCCCCACCCCCACCCCTAGATGTGTGTGTTACAGTGTGTGTGTATGCGTGTGTGTTTGTGTGTGACTGAACCCACACCCCCTGGGTGTTACATTGTGTGTGTGTGTGTGTGTGTGTGTGTTTGTTTGTGTGTTTGTGTGTGACTGAACCCATACCCCCTAGATGTTACAGTGTGCGTGTGTCTGTGTGTATGCGTGTGTTTTTTTGTGTGACTGAACCACCACCCCTTGACGTTACAGTGTGTGTGTGTGTGTGTGTGTGTGTGTGTGTGTGTCTTTTTCTGTGTGTCTGTGTGTGTGCATGTGTGTGTGTTCGTATGTGTCAGAACCCCCACCCCTGGACATTACAGTGTAATGTGTGTGCTACCCCCCCCCCCCCCCCCCCCCCCCCACAGCTTACAGGCTTCCATCTGCCTCCGACGCAGCCTAGGACACCCCAGTCTACACACCCCCTATCTACAGCCATGGCATTGGATTTTTGGCAATAAAAATAACGTTTTTCAGTGTGGACACTTGTCATCATCATGACACCAATAATCATCATTCTAGTTCCCGTTATCTGAGTCTTAGCTGTGAACATACTGTACGTTAGCGGCTTCTCTCACCTCCAAGCACTCCAAGGCTCTGGAGCTTCCAGTTGTGTGTGAGGCAAACGAGAACAGATGGTGGAGACAGGAGGAAATGATATGAAAAGTTGTGATTAATGATAATATGCATTACACACACACACACACATACACACACACACACACACACACACACATGCTTACATGCGTTTGTCAAAGCGTCAGGGCGGCCCAAGTTTATGAATGAGAGAGCCCATTCATTGATGGGAATGGGAAGAATGGGTTCCTGCTTCACCAAAGCATGTTCATTTCTCTCCTGAAAAAATGTATCTGATTACATCCTCCTCTTGATGTGGC
Source organism: Setipinna tenuifilis (assembly GCA_030347295.1). NCBI lineage: Eukaryota > Metazoa > Chordata > Actinopteri > Clupeiformes > Engraulidae > Setipinna > Setipinna tenuifilis. The sequence continues at coordinate 4,200,568 of CM059279.1, forward strand.
TTTATTCAGAGCGGGGAGCTGGGTGTGTGTGTGTGTGTGTGTGTGTGTGTCTGTGTGTGTGTGTGTGTGTGTGTGTGTGTGTGTGTCTGTGTGTGTCTGTGTGTGTGAGTGTTCCTCCTCTCTCTACATTTGAAAAGCAAATTGATCTGATGGAAGCAGTAGCTTTCCAAACAGCAACCTCTCCCTCTTTCTTTTTCGCTCTCTCTCTCTATCTATCTCTCTCTCTCTCTCTCTCACTCTCACTCTCTCTCTTCTCCCAGTCTTGTTAAAGGCGTGCAGATTTCCGAATGGAGCCCTGATCAGCTTAATTGGCTCCCACACATTTTAATCTGCCTCTCTTTCTTCTCCCTGGGCACATCCAGAGGAGCAATTATCCTCCTTCTGCTTCCTCTGCTCGGACTGGCACCAGGCAGTCAAAGGCAGCCGGGGCAAACACCCCCACACCCCCACACCCCTCCACCCCTCCACCTCCACACCCCTCCACCCCTCCAGCCCTCCACTCCTGCCTTATTTTGTCTTTAGGGTTCTCCATGTATGCACTAAGAAAAAGAGGGTTATGGCTGAAGCTACATGTATATGCTACATGTACATCCTTTGAAAGGAGTCTTTTTTTTCTGTGTGGCTTATTTATTAGGGAAATGGTAAAATGGTGTAGGAGTAATGATACGTAGCGTGGGGGGAAATTGTGGCTGTTTGCGTGGTCATTCATGGTGATGTGTAAGCCTGTGTGTGTGTGTGTGTGTGTGTGTGTGTGTGTGTGTGTGTGTGTGTGTGTGTGTGTCTGTGTGTGTGTGTGTGTCTGTGTGTGTCTGTGTGCGTCTGTGCCTTTTGCATTTGTCTTCATCTCTCTCTATGTTCGTGTGTGTGCTTGTTCATATGAGTATGTAAGCCTGTGTGTGTGTGTCTATCTGGGCATGTATCTCTGTGTGAGTATGTCTGTGAATTGTGAGTGTGTTAAAAGAGAGAGAGTGAGAGTGACTGGGAAAGAGAAAGAAAGAGAGGGAGAGAGAGTGCCTTACACGGTGCCTTCCAGCTGGTCTGCTCTTGACAGAGAGCCCACCCCTCTGTCTGTCTCTCTCTCTTTCTCTCTCTTTCTCTCTCTCTCTCTCTCTCTCTCTCTCTGTCTGTCCTTCTCTCTCTCTGTTTTGACTGTTAGGAAACTGAAGTGGTTAAATTGTAAGTTGCAGTCGGGGGCTCTGGTGCATCCGTCCGCGATCACCTCCTGTGGTTTTAATGCGCCTGGCCCCAGCGACTCTCTGTTTAACGTCGTTTCATGTTTATTTCCTTCGGGGTGTGCGGGACCGCTGCCACGGCCAAGCAGCCTTCCATCTGGATCTTCTCAAGGCTCTTACATACGCAGCAAAGGAGAGCGGAGAGCGGGGAGCGGAGCGCGGAGAGAAGGAAGGTCACGTGATAGATGCCTGTCTACTGAGGATTAATAGGAGACATAAAAAGTAAAAAGGAGAGCCCCATAAGAACTTTGCAGAACTATGTGGTCATCAGAGGCCACAAAGTGGTTCCAACGGTGTTTTTTGTGAACATGTTGGAGTTCAGACACAAAGAACTTGGGCGTTATGTTTGCCTAGATCTGGTGCCAGGTTTACCTCTCTCCAGCAATCTTGCCCTCTGTTTCTCTCTCTCTCTCTTTCTTCTTCTTCTCTCTCTCACACTCTCTCTCTCTCTCTCTCTCTCTCTCTCTCTCTCTCTCTCACACACACACACACACACACACACACACACACACACACACACAGAGAGCTGGAGCAGGCCAGGAGTAAAGAGGCTCCAGCCAGTCGTGTATTTGGGGCAGGTGTCTCGTCTCCATTGTTTACATAGATGACACAGGTTTACTTCGCCAGAGCGCTTAAATAAACCACACAGCGTCACACACCGAGTATGCTGAGACTCAGAGATGGTTTATACAGGACACACACACACCACACACTGGTCGTTACTGCCTGCGTGTTGGTGTGTGGTGTGTGTCTGGGTCTGTGTGTGTGATAGAGGGAGAGAGAGAGAGAGAGAGAGAGAGTCTGTGTGTGATGGTGAAAAAGAGAAAGAGAGAGAAAGAGAGATTGTGTGTGTCTGTGTGTGTCATGGAGTGAAGAGAGTGAGTTTTTGTGTGTCTGTGTGTGTGATGAAAGAAAGAGAGAAAATCACGAAAAGAAACTCGAAACAAGAAACACTGAAAGATAGAAACAAGAAACACTTAAGTCCTGTTATTTCTAATTGACTCTGACTTGCTGCAGTGTTTTTTTGTTTCTATCCTTCAGCACATTTCTTTTTGAATTTGAATTTGAGAGAAAGAGACAGAGAGACAGAGAGAAAGAGAGAGAGAGAGAGAAATAAACCTGGCACCATGTAGGACTCCTGATGGAGCATACATACATCGCCCACTCGAGTGTAACATAAGGGAAATTCCATGCTGACTGATCGAGATTGCTCAGTTGGAAATCTTGCCTAACATGTGATGTTATTGAAAAATGCCACTCATTTGTGCCACTCATCTGTTTAGTATCTGAGATGCTAGGGAATGTAAAGGGAGCATAAAGGTGGCTTGTGTGCTAAAGTCTAAAGTTATGCTCAGTCATTAAATTGTTTATATGAATTAAACAGGACCTGATCAAGCAGACTGATGTTGAATTCAGAGAAAATAATATTATGCATGCCTACAAATGTGTTATTTAGGTCTTTTAGGTTTATTTAAGTAGCTATTTATATGGCTACTTGGCTACAGTGGCTATTTATATACAGTTTATAATATATACTGTTTTTGAATTCAAATACTATGTATATATATATATATATATATATATATATATATATATATACATATATAATAGTATTCGAATTCAAAATAGTTAAGCAAAAAGTTTAATGTCTTATCAACAGTGCTGACTGTGAGTTGCGCATAGATACATGTATTTACAGTAAACACATTATCATTCTTTCAAGGATTGAGTGTTAGAAGTTGTTAGAAGGTTAGAAGTTGTTACGGGGGGTTTGTTACCATGGTTGCAGTTATTCGGCAGGTGTTGATACTGTCGGTGTTCTAGAACAGCTGCTAGACCCCATGTTTGACTACAGTTTCTGTCGGGGTTAGGCCTTTTTCCTGAAAAGGTATGCGTCTACACGCACACTCTATTTATAGCCTTCGTGACCTGTGTGGAAAGGTGTCAGGACTTTAAAGGCTCTAGATGCCTGTTTTGCTTTCATGTAGCTTTATCTGATTCTCTGTGATGAACGTAAATTCAGAGGATGATGCCAAACAACAGCAACAACAATTAAAAGTCAAACCAACCTCAGTGTTTGAGCAGCTGCAAGGTTACTAGGTTACAAACTTTCCTCTTTCTTTCTCTCCCCTTGTCTCTCTTCTTGTCTCTCCCTCTCACTCATTCAGTTCTCCTGTCTCTATCTTTCTTTTTCTTTCTCTCTTTTTCTTCTCACTCACTCAACCTCTCTCTCAAACTCTCTCTCTCTCTCCCTACTTCTTAACAACAAAGCCTTGTGACTTTGTCCTGCAGACCTATACACTTTCCACTGTCTCCTTGAGTCTCAGCACATCATGTGTGACAAGTTTATTTAGGCTCACTATGAAGTAAACCCATGTCAGCTCCACAAACAACGGAGATGAAACACCTGCCCTGGAGGGACAACCGCTTGGACATTCCCTCCTCCCAGCAGGGGCAAGGTTAAGCATCATGGGCCCCTTAACAATAGGTCAATAGGTGACTTGACCTCTCCAACCCAAACTTCACCTTAGTATGAGGAAGAGGTGTGATTGCAACAGTGTTCCACAGCTTCTAGTCAATCTCTAGCTCATCTACATTATCTAAAAATCTCCAAAAAGGCCACATTATTGAGTTGTTTAATCAAGGTAACTTCAGTGACTGAGGTAACAAATGTTTCGACCTTGCAGCCTTCAGTGTGACAGATCTGTGTGATATAGAGATAGGAAATTCTAACACATCACCCAAATGATCTTCCTTTTTACATAATACATAGCTACTCCTTGTTTTATTAGTTCTACAAATCACTGCATCTAAAGGACAAAAGGCTAGACACTTCTCTGGAGTGCAAAAGTGTGTTTAATGTACTGCGGCAAAGCCTGCATTTTTAAGACACTTGGAGCCGTGAATATTAACATTGATACGTGCCACCACTGCCTTGCCCAGTACATCACTCCACAGAGAGGTCAAAGAAAACACATGTACTGCCCACTGTGCTCTTACTGGAGCTGCGTCCGTTTGGACTTCACAGTCTTGGTTTAGGACAAATGATTGTCAGAACTTTATTGTCCTTGACAGGTTGGCAACATCTTGCACCAGACTTGCCTTCAATTGTTAAGCAATTGCAGTGGATATGACCCATTGACGGAGCTTGGGTCATTTGCAGAAATGTTCCCGTAAACCATTTGGACAGATGATGAAGTCTGTGGAGAGGTGTGCTAAATAACCATTGGGGTGTTGTGATGCTCAGAGCAGCAACCGAGTGGCCTCTGACGCATGGCCTTGTGCTTCCTCCACCTCTCCCTCCCCCTCCCCCTACCCCATCGCCCTCTCCCTCTCCCACCCCCCGTTCCAGGAACGTATGCTGTCATGCGACACACCATTGATTAGCATTGGATATCCTCCACGGCTGTCCCGCATGGCCAAATTGTTCAAAGGTCCAGCTTTGTTTCCAGCAACAATGTCTTCTTTTCTTTTACAGGAAATAGTTCTGGCATTTCTTTCACTTTCCCTGCCAGAGTTAATCATAAGCCATTTATGTAATAATCTCTAAGTCTGCAACAGCTACAGCTAAAGAATATAATGGTCAATGTGAGAATGTAGTTAATGAATTGTTCTAATGTGTAAGGAGACAAAATGTTTCCTGAAAAAACAAGATTGTTCTGGTAAAAGACTGCAAGAACAAAAAAGAGCACAAAGAGTGGCCTAGACCAGCAATAACAAAACAAGGAAAATAATAATCAAAATAGAACATGTTGAGTACAATTAGGCGTGGGCGTGGGCTTGTTTAGTATCAAACAAAAATGGTGTCTGCTTTCATGTGGCTAACATTGTTTTGAAGATGAGAAGGATGATGTGTGGTTTATTTGGGAAGCATGGCAGGCGGGGTTAGTCTGCTTCATCTTGTGATCTCCAGGTATTGCGTACAAGCTGCATGACTCAGTCTTCTCTGTCATAGATTATAAGAGCAGGTGTACATCATGTGTTGAAAATATATTATGTCTGGACCATCTGTACCGTTGCGCCTGAGAGGAGCTGTGGCCTAATGGATAAGGAGTTACGATCAGAGGATCGTAGGTTTGATTCTTGATCCAGAGGGGAAAATGTGAGTCAGAGGGAACAACCAGGCTTGGCGGACATGCCCTTCAGCAAGGCATCACAACAAGCTGGGATAAGGACGTTAGCTGAATGGCATGTACTGTAACATAACGTAAACACGTGTATGGCTTCTGCGTCTGGCTCTGTCAGGCTCAGTCTGTGTCCTGCACTGTGCAGTTTCTGTTTAGTTGCACTACTTGTAAATGACAAGTTGAACTGGTCAGTTTAAACTGTGTTGTGTTCGTGCTAGTTTAGTTTTGTCTTGCCTGTGTTTACCGGTACTGTGCTATGCTGTGCTGTGATGTGCTGTGATGTGTTGAGTTGGGTTGTGCTGTATTGTTGTGCTGTGCTGTGCTGTGCTGTGCTGTGCTGTGCTGTGTTTTGTTGTGTTGTGTTGTTTTAAGTCGGGTTGTGTTTTACTGTGTTGTGTTTTGCTGTGTTGTGTTCCGCTGCGTGGTGTTTAGTTGGGTTGTGCTGTATTGTTGTACCGTGCTGTACTGCGCTGTACTATACTGTGTTGTGCTGTGCTGTGCTGTGCTGTGCTGTGCTGTGTTTTTCTGTGCTGTACCATACCGTGCTATATGGTGCTGTGTTGGGCTTGTGCTATGATGTCCGCCCTGGGTGCTCAGCCCTTGCCAGGCAGAGGCAGAGGCAGTGGCAGCGGAAGTCTGCCCCCGTGACCTAGTTCAGTGCAGCTGCCTGGGGGCCGCCCTGCCCCAGCCGCCGGTTGCTGGAGCCGAACAACAAGAGAGCCCCTCCTCACGCCAACACTGGGGCAGAGTGGCTGCTGTGGTGGTGGACAGCAGCAATGCAGTGTCACCCTTACCACCACACACACGGACACAGACACACACACACACACACACACACACACACACAGTACACAGACATATACACACACAGAGGCACACAGTACACAGACACATACACATACACACAGACAAGCACACACAGACACTGAAACACATTCACAGACATGTACACACACGCACGCACACACATACATGCACACACACACACACACCCACACAACACACACAATGATGGCGGCATATAACAGACAGGACTCAGCCAACCACTGAAACAGAGGATGAGGAAAAGTACACAATCACAAGGGTGGCTGGTGGGTATAGCCTCCTCCACGTCCACGGCCAGGGATGTTTGTTCAGCTGTGTGTGTGTGTGTGTGTGTGTGTGTGTCTGTGTCTGTGTCTGTGTGTATGTACATGTGTGTGTGTGTGTGTGTGTGTGTGTGTGTGTGTGTGTACATGTGTGTGTGTGCGTGTGTGTGTTTGTACTGTACATGCGCACATCTGTGTGTATGCTTTGAAGAGCAGGCATGACGACCAAGTGGGGAAGTCTGATCTTCTGGCTGCAGATTACATCCAGCCTCCAGCTATACTATAACCAACACCTCTCTCCTCTCTCCCTCCTGATTATCACCCAGGGCTGACGAGGCTGACCTTTACCTGGGTGCCTGTGCTTGTTTGGTTAGACTGTTTGCCTGGGCACATGCGAAAACATGTTGACTGATGCCTATCTCCCTGCCCTGTTGACAGAGGGATACGCAAAGCACTCTTGTAGTGTTTCCCATTACTAACCCAGCACACAATCTGTGTGATTGGTTTCAGACAGACAGACAGACAGTCAGACAGACAGACAGACAGACAGACAGACATATTAGACAGACAGACAAAGGTGAAAATCAGTCCCTTCTCGCCTCTTGCTATGCGCTCTCTGAGTTGTTGTGTCACATGATTTAACTGAGTTGAGACGTTGAAGTGAAGTCAAAGGTGTCTTTGAAGTCGCCTCCTTTGTGTCCTAACTCAATGCACAAGTACTGTGCTAGTGGAGAATGAACGGACCTGTCATGTAACAGTCACTTTTTGTGCTTAATTTTTTTTTTTTACCACATTGGTCCATTTAATTATTAATTAATTTATCTTCATTTATTTTCTCTAACATATATGTGGTAAGTTACACATAATAGTAAGGCATTTGTGATGAGATTGCCAGTAAGTTTTGCCCTGATCTGATTTTTGGATGTCGTTGCCACCAGCATATGCTTGTTTGAAAAAAAAAGGCTCTTTCGGCTTCTGAGCTTCCTCTCCGACCCTTGCTTCACGGCCTTGTGGTCGCCTTGTTTTTGTTCACCCAACGATATTGTTTGGCCTCTTCCAAAAATAGGAGACAGCGTGTCCAGTTATAATAAAAGACTCAAAAGACATTGGCTGAAAGAGGAACAAACGACTATTATTAGATCACCCTCGGCAAAAAACAATATTTGTTTCCTTTGTCATCAGTCTCGTCCACTGCCCGCCCCCCCACTCCCCCACTCCCCCACCCCCCTTCTTGTCTCAAGTCCTAAATAGCCGGGATCATTGTGTAAGCCCATATTTAGTTACACTGTTGATTCATTGTCATAACTTGATAAAAATAAAGTTATTCACTTTGACCTCTAAGCTGGTTTAATGCTTCACAACAGTTTTTGTACAAGCATCCAAGATGTTTGCTGGCAAACCTGTTTAGAGGCCTTGCCAGTTTTGTCCGTTAAGCACATCTGGTAGAATTGCTGGTACTGATTAATTAAAAAGAATTCGTTTTTTTGGGTTATTGTTTTTCTTTTCTTTTTTTTGTCGGGCTTGTGAACTTTAGCTTAGTGGCCCTACCCTTTGTGGAAAACCATATGCAAATAAAGAGGAGTTGTTGAGTCAGCACCTACGTATTAAGCTGTCTGGGTTTTACATAATTTTCTACACACGCCCGGGGCAGTGGATGGAAAAAGCTGTTGTTCAGAGGGCTAGTTATGGCTGATGATGGCTGGACTTAGTTTGGAGGGAGGCTGAGTGACCACACACACACACACACACACACACACACACAGGGGTAAGTGATCCTGTTATGGCTGATGAGGGCTCAACTGAGTGTGAGGAGAAGGCTGTGTAACCACACCCACCCTGTCTCTCTCTCTCTCTCTCTCTCTCTCTCTCTCTCTCTCTCTCTCTTTAGTAAGTGATCTCATTAAGTGCCGTGATGGGGGCCTTAGTTAGAGAGGTGAGTTGACCACTCTCCTCCTCCTCCTCCTCCTCCTCCTCCTCCTCATCCTCCTCCTCTTTGCCATAAGTGAGTCCCCTCTTATCCCCGATGGACACTTGTCCATCAAAATTCCTATTACATTCCATTCCACCTCTGTCAGTAAGAGGTCGGGAGGGCCAGGCCTGAACCCACTGAACTAACGCTGTTCTCTCCAGACATTTTCAAATCGCCATAGAACCATGACGGTTCCTGTTCACGCACCTAATCTCGAACCAGCGATGTGAAAATTAGAGCATTCGGGAACCGAATGGGGCACCAAGTAAAACTTGTTTTGTTCTAAGTGAACTCCGACAATATGTTTTTATTTTTTTTGGTGCTGAAGCAATGCTCTCTGTCGATGACACGTCATGGACTTGGATAATAGTTTGAACGCAAGCTTCCTGTTCACGGACATGCACTTCAGTCCCCAATGTTACTGGAGCAGGAACTGGCTCCAACACCGGGCTGGCCGGTCTGAAAACAGCTTATGTGTGAACCAGTGAGAGGCCATTTCATCACTGTCTATGTGAGGAACAGTGTCCATGTGAAATGCTTTGATCATTCCCACATGATATCGCTGGTACATCACAGGCGTGTCTTTAGATTTGCAGGTAAAGTAGTTAAACACACCAAATTGGTGTAATGGTGTAATGCAATTTTACAGCAGAATTTATTGAATTCCGCTAACCATCTTTTGGACATGTTGGCGTGTGTGTGTGTGTGTGTGTGTGTGTGTGTGTGTGTGTGTGTGTGTGTGTGTGTGTGTGTGTGTGTGTGATGGTGGGGGGAGGGGGGTGTAGTTGTGAACTGATATTACAGGGGCCATAGCAAATGATCCGCCCTAAAAGCCATGCCCTGAGTAAGAGTGTGGGGAAGGTTATACAATCCTATTTCAGGCTGGGTAATGGACCAGCAGAGCCTGACCAGATAGGCTCAGCCCAAGGGTGCAGACGGGGGATGGGGGGGTGAGGGATACAGGGGGAGGGGGCCGGGAATGGGGAACTGAGCGAGGACAGTCACTGAATGTGAGTTGCTCTATTCTACTACTTTCTCTTTTTAGAAAATACAAACAGACACAGACAGACAGACACACACACACACACACACACACACACACACACACACAGATACACACAAACAAAATGTGCATAAAATGAGCATGAGATGGGGAATTCAAAATGACGGTCATTTATTTTTCAGTTTTCTTTTTCCCTTACTAAAATGAAGACTCTCAATAAGTAACAAGGCCATTATCCATTTAATTAACCCAACGTGAAGAACAGTCTATTAATGTCATAAAGCTCTTCGCCTTTTTGAGAAAAAAAAAAAATTGTGCACCTGTCATATTTCTGTAGTGATGTTATTGACAACTCCTAATGTGTTTTGTATGACAAAGTTTGGACATACAGTATATTCATGTGTTGAATACTGTGGGACCAAAGAACATGCAGGGTGTAGCTTAGCTATGATGATGGCTGAACAACCTGTTAAGATGGCCCTATTGGAGAGATGAAGTGGATATGCTAGAGAGAAAGAAAAGAGAGAGAGGGAGGGAGGGACAGTGAGTGAGAGAGAGAGGGAGGGAGGGACAGAGAGAGAGAGAACAACCTGTTCGGATGGTCCTACAGGAGGGATAATATGGAGATTGCAATGGAAGTTGGCAGAGATACTAGAGAAAGACAAAGAGAGAGAGAGACAGACAAGGTGAGAGATCGAAAAAAACTGAAAAAAACAGAGGGGGGCAGAGAGAGAGAGAGAGAGAGAGAGAGGGAGGGAGGGAGGGAGGGAGAGCGAGAGGGAGCGAGAGGAAGAGAGATCCATGATGCTATTTTTGTGCTTGACAAAAAAAAAGCAGTTCTCCGTTAGTGCATGAGTTAGCTCCCCTCCCCGCCGGGCGCCCCTGCGAGGTAATAATGCGGCCGCTTGTTCCAGCACAGCACCCCAGGAATGACCATGCAGGTCAGCCTGACCCCACCAGGCCCAGAGCCAAGCCTCATTAAGTCCAGCTCCCGTTCAAAGAAGGCAGTGTATTTAAATGAGAGATCCACAGCGTTAACTTCAGCTAATGCTTATTGGTATTTTCTACATCCAACACTTATCTCTCTCTTTCCCTGTTTTTCTCTCTCTCTCTATCTCGCCCACTCTCTCTTCCTCTCTCTCTCTTTCTTTCTTTCTCTCCCTCTTCTGTCTCTTTCCCTGTCCCTCTCTCTGTGTTTCTCTCTATTGCTCTCTCTCGCTTCCTCTTTCCTCTCTCTCTGTTTCTGTTTCTCGGTTTCTCTCTGTTTCTCTCTCTCTGTCTCTCTCTCTCTCTCTCTCTCTCTGTCTCTCTCTTTCTCTCTTTCTGTGTTTTCCAACCAAATAGATAACCAGTACACCACCAATCTTTGGAATGCACTTGCAGTGTAGTCTGTGTACGGAAAACATCTCAAGCATTTATTCAGCCATTCCATATCAGTGGAGTGTGCATGTGTAATCTTTGTGTTTGTGTGTGTGTGTGTGTGTGTGTGTGTGTGTGTGTGTGTGTGTGTGTGTGTGTGTGTGTGTGTGTGTGTGTGTGTGTGTGTGTGTGTGTGTGTGTAAGGGAGATGTAAGGAATGGAAAATGAGTGTGTGTATTTAGCATTTCCTTGTAAAGCCAGTTAAGCTGTTTTGTGTATCTTCATGACAGGGAAGCATACTACTGAGGACCGTTTGAGCTTGTTTGTTTGTAGAGGTGTGTGTGTGTCTGTGTCTGTGTCTGTGTGTACGTACATGCATTTCTGGGAACTCACCCACACGCGCAGCAGTGTGAAGCCACACATCAATCACTGTGTCTTCACGGACACAGGTGTGATTGGGGTGTGGCTGCAATGACTTGTAGCGCAAACAAGGATCCTCCACGGATGTGTCAGAGTCCTTCACACATCCTTATTACGTTAGCCACATAGGTTGAGCAACAGGGCTCTGACACACTGATGCACAAATTATGGTGTCAGTACGCGCTCAGCAAAATGATGGGAAATTATAGGTTGCAACATGTAGTTTGACATCAGTTATTTTAGCATGGATACAGTAGTTTAGTGAGGGAGTCAATTATGACAAGCCTGCTTATGTTTACAATACAGCCATTTGATGGATTTATAATACCGCGACGGTGATGATAAAACTAATCGGTTTTTCCACATACTGGGACATGTTCTCAACAACAATAATATTACTCTTGTAGCTGACACGGAGCCAAAGGGCAAAACTATTAGCAAAATGATTCCATATCTTCAAACTTCCCTTATATAGTATATAGTATAATATAAGTATGTTATAGTTAATGGCCAAGACTAAAAGTTTGTCTGCCATATTTAGTGTTTCTTGTGTTTTTGTTTTTTATGGTTTTGTTTGTCTATCGCAGTGCTAATGCTAATTAGCAGTGTTCTGTTGTTGCTAACCACAACAGCTGCCATGATGACAGTGCAGCTTCTGTCTGTTTGTCCCTGTGTCTGGGGTCGGTCTGGGGGAGCAGTAGACCTGCGCAACCCTGGCCCCTGCGGTGTATGTGCTTTATCAGTCTGGCAGAAAATGAAATGAGAACCAGGCCAGCACTCCCTGCCTTTGGGAGCACACGGGGCGGCCCACAGATGCTATCAAAGCAATTGGATTTTCGTGGGGAGGGTTTTTTAGTATGCAGCGTTTCCTTGCCTCGGTGCTCCTAAACACATAAAAGCACAGCTCCTGTTTTTTATGCTCCACAGACCGTGGTCATTTATCTTTGGTGAAAAGTTCTCCGATGACCAAATGAGAAACCAGTTTCATATTATCACAGAAACTCACACACGCAGACACACACTCACAATCACTCTCTCTCGCTTTCACACCCAAACACACAAAAAATCACAATCTCTTCTTACACACACACACACACACACACACACACACACACACACACTTCTGCTTCCTTTAACTCTTCCCTCTCTCTGATGGCCATGATTGAGTGAGAGAGGAGGTTGTTGTACTGGAGGCTATCAGCAAACAGCAGCTAAGAGGCCATCTTGGCAGGACGAGCGCACACAGGGCATCGCTATCAGGAGCCCCAACGCCGCGGAGCTGTGGCCGTAGCCATGGCTGCCACCCCTCACTGCCACCACCAGCACTGTGAGAACGAGCTGATTGAAGGGGGGGGGGGGTCAGCGACAGTCTCGGAACAACACAGGATGTGCAGCAGGATCCATTTTTCCGCTTCCCACCGGACAGAGGGGCTGTTGGGATGGGGGAGTGTGCGTGTGTGTGTGTGTGTGTGTGTGTGTGTGTGTGTATGTGTGTGTGTCAGTGAGTGTGTGGGTGGGGGTGGGGGCAGTGCGATGGAAAGAGTGTCCTTGTTTCTCTGGCTGTGGCGGAGGTGGCACTGTGCTGTTGATGGCCAGAGAGAGACACAGAGGGGCAGGAGAGAAGCCCTGGACTATGTGTGTCAGCAGAGCAGGATGGACAGAGCAGAGAACGAGTGTGAGAAAAAAAAAGCGAGACAGAAAGAGGTGGGGGTGGGGAGCAAGAGCAAGGGAGGGACAGGGCACAAAGAAGGAGAAAGACTCAGAATGACTGAGAGAAAAAGAGATGGAAAAACAAGGAGAGAGAGAGAGAGAGAGAGAGAGAGAAGAGGGCGGAAGTGCTCGGCTGTGGCCCCTCTCAATCATCATCCGCCCCCAGTCTCCTGGTGGCCCAGGCAGGGAGGTGGAACCCACAGCTCTGAGTTCTGCCCAGCTGCTAAACACTCCTGCCTGCTATGCTAACCTTGCTAGCTGCTAACACCACTGGCTGCTGCTAACACTGATTTTCATTCTGCGGTTGCCTCTCATTCTACCCCTGCTGGTCAGACTTGGTTTTATACATGTGGCATGCAGGTCACTGGTCTTTTTTGTATCCCTCTGGGGGTATTCCAGGCACATGGTTTAGTGACAAACCTGAGTAGATTAATGAAATAGTAAAGTAGGTAGTAAACCTCTTAATGAAAGAGACATGTCCTCGTTTGGCAGCAAAACAAGACTATAGGACTGTTGTAGTTGGTGGTTTGCTAACCCAAAGTAAACATGCCCAGGTTTATCTTTAAAACGGGGGTGTAGTGGTAAAATAACAGGTGGTAAACTATGAATTTGTTGATGACTGTGACACATTGTGCAGCATCAGATGTTTTAAAAAGACATTTTTAAACAATACCAGTGGTATTAAATTGTCCCTATATTGTACATATTGTAGTGTGATTTTGGTAGATTAGAAGTGATATTTTTGAGGCATAAACTATGAGGTCCCTGAACTCTATTTCTGACATGGTGTGAGGTGTAAACTCTGTTTACTTGCATTAGTTCCATGTGCTGTGTAAACTGTACTGTGATTCAGGTGAGTAAGTCTCTATTCCTGACATTTAACAGGTGGGTAAACTCTGTTTACTCATGTTTACCCTCCCTACAGCCCTGCTCTAAACCGCATGTACTTCTCAGTGTATGCAGGCCCATATCTCACCTGCACTGCGCCGCTTTAATGGCACAGAATGGCTTGTCATAATATGGCACTTGAGGGTTGAAGGGAGACGTGGGTGTATTTTGTTGTTTCTGAGAAGATGTTCTTCAGGACCCACGTGCTGAGGTGATCTGTGTGTTGGATTTGTGGTTTATGGTGCAGTGTGTTTGCGCAAGCATTACTGTCTGTTTACGAGCATACATAGACCAGGGACTAGAGGGGGACTTCCCTCGCCGTGGGATGAGAACAGTGTGCCACGCCGAGGTTGCGATGTGTCTGTGTGTGTCTCTCTTCTCTTCATCCCTCTCTCTTCTTTTTCTTCTCTCTTTTACTTTTTTGTTTCTCACTTTTTTGCCACCCCTGTCTTTCTGTTCCTCCCTCTCTTTCTTGCTGTCCCTCTCCCTCTCTCTCCCTTTGTTTTCTGTCTGTCTGTCCGCCTGTCTGTGTGTGCTTTGTGAGATGCATTTGTTTGCAGTAGTGTGATTGGAGAAAAACTGATTTGTACCCCTTCCTTTTTATGTGCATTTCTCCTTGCAAGTCTAAAGACAAGTGTGAAGTTTCAGGTTAATCAGATGATACTTAGGGCTGACTCAGCAACCATGATGTTACAACAGTGTGACAACATCATAAAATATAAATCTTTATCAGCCTATCCACTCTGTTTTGGGACTCGGAACTAGGGAGTAAGACTCCAGCCGGGTGCTCGCGATCACCAAAGGTCCCAGACTGGTGACGAAGAGGCAGGTTTTTGGTTTTCTGGGCCTTGTGGGATACTGCAGAGCATGGGTTATGGATTTTTCTGCGATTGCTAAGCTGTTGCAAGATGTGCGAATGCTTGTGTAAAATTGACTGATACTGTCACTTGGACAGTGGGTTGTGAAAAGGCTTTTTGTCTCTCTGAGAGGGGTTTTGGCCTCTGTGCCTGCGCTTGGGTTACCTGACTATGACAAACCATTTTGATTTGTCTGTGTGTGAGAACAAAGGTACTGCATCTGGCGTTTTGTGTCAGAAGCATGGTGGTCGTAATTGGCTAACTGCTTACATTTCGACAACTTTGGATGTTGTGGCCGCAGGGCTTCTTTCATGCTTGTGGCCTGTTGCTGCAGCCAATGCAGCCGTCTGATATTGCGCTGATATTGTTCAAATGCATCCACTTACAGTGCATATTCCACTTGAAGTACATGCACTCTTGCTGCAAGCGAAGACCACCCACAATGTGTTTTTACTTATTTGTATCATATACAAGCCTATTGTATCCTTTGGTATGTTTACATTGTTATGTTTGTCATAATGTCTTCCTGTCTTGTTTATAGGATGTTTAATGTTCACTGTGGGCCTAAGGAACATTGCGATTTCAAATTCTGTGTGTGCAACCTGTACATATGATCTTTGACCAAAAAAAAGCTGACTTTGACTTTGACTTTGACATTTGACCTCTGCTTGTTTGCTTAATTACCACCATGTCTTGCTTGCCCAGGAGCACATTACTTTGACTCGTTGCAACACTTTAAATCTGCCCAAAATGTTGTCATCTGCTGATGAGGTCGAGTTTCATGCCTGCGTGACTAATTGAAATGTCTGCTAAACCTCGTGAAGGAATCTGAAGAATAATAAGGACATTGTACATAACATTGTTAATGTTACATTTTCATGACACATTTCTTTATTATTATTTTATGTTCCTGTTATTTTGTATTCTTATAACTCACAATCAGAGCTTTGTGTGACACTTTCCTAAGTACTGGCACAGGTATGTCTGCCTTAAGAGATGAGGTGTTGTGAGCTGTGTATTGTGAGCTAGATTGTTTGTCCCATTCATTTGACTGTCTCAAGACGTGTCACATCCCTGTGTCACACCCGGAAAGAGCCTCTCACTCATTCCCGCGAAATTGTAGGCTAACAAAGAGCCTTGCCACATACAGTTGTCTAATAATTATTTAATTTAGGGTGGGTCTAAGGGGTTACTCCCCCTGTTGACCTGTTATTTAGTGTTGTGTATACCTCAGTAAGTTAGAGATTCGGCTGATCAACACCTGAAACTTCTGTCTCTCCATTGGTGCCAATGCAAGAATAAACCTTGTCTGGATTTCTCCACCACGCTGACTGAGCCTTCATAATCATCTATGGTATAACAAAAAAAAAAATACTAGTAAATTAATTACTTATCTTACACATATTTTAAACATATTTTATCTTTTATCTTTTTTTTGCTCTTATATTGTCCTTTGCTTTTATTTTTGTTAAGCACATTGAACTGCCTTTGTGTATGAAATGCGCTATACAAATAAACTTGACTTGACTTGACTCTGTGATCTGGTCACACTCTTCATGAGAATGGTTCAAGAAAAGAGAGGGTACCATATAAGATCTCAACATCTTTTGTTTTTGGTTAATGGTGTTAGAAGCAGATGTTATTGTTTGTACGTGTGTGTGTGTGTGTGTGTGTGTGTGTGTGTGTGTGTGTGTGTGTGGGTGTGTGTGTGTGTGTGCGCGCACATGTGTGTGTGGATAGGTAAAGCCAGTGAATAACTTTTACACTAGAAATCATTAAAAAAGTGCAGTAAATGCTGTTTTATGATTTAAAGAAGTAAATTTCCATGCAGTGAACCATCATTACACCACTGTGTGTGTGTGTGTGTGTGTGTTTATAGATGTGTGTCTGTCTGTCTCTTTGTCTGTCTGTTGTAGGCATGTATATACTTTAAGTTCTAAACTGTCTTTTTGTGTTTGGAGTGTTGTTCATCCTCCTACTCACAGTCAACACAGAACAGGAAACCTTCAGTCGCAACACCTGCCTTAAACTCACCACACACACGCAGACATACATGCACACACACCCACAAACACACACACGCACACACACACACACAGTAAACACACACTTCAAACACAAGTGTACTTTTTCCTGAGAACCTAATCTGTAATTTTATCTTGGCCTTAGTTTTTTTTTTCTCTGACACAAATTCCATGGTACTGTCACACTTTAAAAACATAATGAAAACCAAATAACATTTTTTTAAAATGTAAGAGACAGAAAAAAGTAGTCTAGCAACAGTTAACCGCAAGGACGTTATTAAGATTGAAAATGTAAATGTGTCCCTCGTCGCGTCATGTCCCGTCCTGCACAAAATGTACAGCAGAATAATATTGAAAGAGGAACTTTTACAAGGTGTATACCATTCACCCCTTCCTGATCAGAAGTGAAGGGACCGGTATTTGATCATGTTCCCATAAGTCTCCAACAGGAAATGAAACCAACATGTGTGTGTATTTACATAACGCAGGTTTAGATAGGCATGGATCACTGCACCATCTGCCAGCTGAGAGCAGAGGGAGACCACCTTGTCTTTCACACACTTGCTTTGTTTTCATGAACACACACACACACACACACACACAGTCAATATTACTAAGCAAAGTGCTTCTCTGGCAGCTGGGTGCTATTGCAGGGGTGGGTGCTGTAAACGCATTATGGTGTTATTGAAATGTAAACACACACGTGTCGTGCACGTGCAGACACACAAGCACATATGCATACAGTGCAAATTACCATCTTATGTCTGTTTATGGATGTCATATTTTAAAATCTTGTGGCTATATCTGTATCTAAAGGATGATTCTATAATTTACGCAGTACTGAGTATATGAGCCAAAAGCCTGTCATTTTCAGATGTGCTGCAGTATATATCAGTGTTGGATTTTAGTAGCTTTAAGCAGCTCTTTTTGCAATAATACAGCTTTTGGTCTTCATTCAAACATCAAAAGAGGTCCCTTATAAGACTTTGAGAATTGTTATTTTCCGTACATCAAAGAAATCTTCCAGTTTTCCTTTGTCACTGGTTTGTTTATTCCTCCTATGATGTTTGATAATTTCCTGTGTTGATAAATGCATACTGTATCATCCGCATAGCTCTGTTTTGAACCCATTTTAAAATGTTCTGCTTCGGTCCATCTTTCCATTGGTCTGGAAGAAGGTCAAGGGTTTATTTGTTCCTATGATTCTCATTAACTGCTATGATGATAGATTCACATTCTCAGGATACCTCTTACTATTTACTATTTCTTATTATTTTGTTATTATTTTACCTTGCTCTTTGTATTATAATTTTTATATTGTTATCCACTAATCCTGTACTGTAGAGCACTTAGTGACTGTTTTGTCTGTGAAAAGCACTTTATAAATACATTTTACTTATTACCTAATTACTTACTTACGTCTCTCTCCTCAGGCGTGGAAGAAGCGCTGGTTCATCCTCCGCAGCGGGCGAATGAGTGGCGACCCCGACGTGCTGGAGTACTACAAGAGCGAGAGCGCCAAGAAGCCCATCCGGGTCATCGACCTGCACTGCTGCGAGCAGGTGGACGCGGGCCTCAGCTTCAAGCGCAAGGACTTCCAGGACAGCTTCGTGTTTGACATCAAGACCTCCGAACGCACCTTCTATCTGGTGGCCGAGACCGAGGAGGAGATGAGCCGCTGGGTGCGCTCCATCTGCCAGCTCTGCGGCTTCAACCAGTCCGATGAGAACCACGGTAGGGTGGACTACAAGTCCCACAATGCACTTTATTCTGACTGCTTGAACCTATCTTCACCTAAGTAAGAACATTTTAGATTTTGACATGTAGCTCTGTGGCTTCAGCCAGTCCGATGAGAAGCACGGTAGGGTGGACTACAAGTCCCACAATGCACTTCATTCTGACTGTTTGACCCTATCTTCACCTAAGTAAGAGCATTTTAGATTTTGACATGTAGCTCTGTGGCTTCAACCAATCCGATGAGAAGCACGGTAGGGTGGACTACAAATCCCATAATACACATCACTCTGACTGTTTGAATTGCATTTTTTTGATGATTAGAGGAGCAACCTGGTCGCAGTTGTATCCTTATCACACTGCATGTTATTCTTTACAACATTTTGGATTTTTAAGCTCTGTGACTTCAACCAGTCCTATAAGAACCATGGTAGGGTGGACTACAAGTCCCATAATGCACTTCATTCTGACTGTTTGACCCTACCTTCACCTAAGTAAGGACATATCAGATGTTGACATGTAGCTCTGTAGCTTCAATCAGTCAGGTGGACTGCAAGTCCCACAATGCACTTTAGTCTGAGGGTTTGAATCCCATCTTTTTTTCTTAACTAGGGGGCAACTTGGCCACAATTATAACCCTATCACCCTGCACAATATTCTCCACAAACATTTCTCACAAACACTTCAGAAAGAACAGTACACATTTGACATATAGCTCTGTGACTTCAACCGTTCCGATGACAACCACAGTAGGGTGAACTACAAGTCCCACAATGTACAGTACTGTCCTCTCTGACCAGTTGAGTGCTTTGTCATATGTTTTGGGTCACAATAGGAACAACCTGACCACTATTATATTCCCATCACACTGCACAATATTTTTAACAAACATTTCTCTCAGATACCTAAAAAAGAACTCTACATTCTGCAAGACATGTAGACAACTGTGAACAAGTAACATTGCAACATGTCCCAAGGCCTCTAAAGTATCGCCATTTAATTCCTTCATTCCAATTGCATAATTTCATTTTCTCAGCGTGTGTTTAAAGCAAAAGGAGCTTTAAAAGCTTAAGTTGTTGAGATTAAGTAGTTAGTAGAGTGCTTTCATTACTGTCATGGCAACAGGAGAGCCATGAGTTTATTGGTTTCTGTAAAATGTTATTAATGTTTTAGAGTAGAACTCTAAGCAGAATGTGGGTCTAGATGTTTTCTGCTTGTGTTTCAGATCCAATTTTATGACTGTTTCCTGTTTTACTTGCTTTCTTTTTCACTCCCTATCTCTCTCTCTTTCTCTCTCTCTCTTCATCTCTTCTGTTTCTGCCTCCTTCCTCCTCCACTCTGTCTTGCACTCTCTTACTCTCTCCTTTTAATCTTGAACGCTGTCTCTATTCATCTTGTCATCTACTTCCTCCCTCCCTCTCTCTCTCCCCCTCTCTGTCTCTTTTCCTCTTCCTCTCTCTCTCACTCTCTCCGTCTCTCTGCCTCTTCCTCTGTCCCCCCCCCCTCTCTTTCTCTCTCTCTGTCTCACTTTCTTCCTCTCCCCCTGCTTTTCTGACCATAAATCTCTGTCATTCCCTCCCTGCTGCCATCTCTCTGAGTATCTTCTGCATCCATCTCCGTCACCGTGTCTGCTCTCTGCTCACTCTATCTGTTTACATCAGTCCAGCTCTGTTTATGGGACCTTTCTCCCTCTGTTGTCTATTGTGTTGTGTACACATTCTCTGCGGCTGTTCCGACGTCTCTATATTCTGGAATGTTCTGTTCATCCTTCTCTCTCTCTCTCTCTCTCTCTCTCTCTCTCTCTCTCTGTCTCTCTCTCTCTCTCTGCCAGTGCACAATGAGAGTGCACAAAGCAACACTCCTCTTCTATAGCTAGAGGTATGGCTGGGCGATTAATTAATCGCGAATTCAAGATCATGATAAAATTCAGGTCAATCACAATAATGAGCCCCGGGCATACTTAATTGATCACATGGCAGATCCCCAAAAGCTGAGTTGATTTTGGACAAAAAAATGTTGAACAATGTCAGTTGTGTGCCAATGGTTTGGTTATGGCCAAGGTGAGATGGAGGAAATAAAGCCAGTATGTGAGATATGCTGGCGCCTTGAAATAACAGGTTTCAATCTAGCTGCTTTCAAATTGTCAGTATAAGGAGAAATAAATCATACTAAAAAAATCAATATCGGGTGATATGGGAAAACATATAATTTCATCTTTTTTTGCCATCTGCACAGCCCTAGCCAGAGGTCCCAATTACTGTATGATTTCTTCATGGGAATTTCTATATGCCATATATAATTGGAACGCTAGAATGCTAATATATGCAGTGTCTATCTATGTAAATATTTATATTTTGAGGTTATACATGTACAACTTAGGATGCTTTAGTGTTAAGTCAGTTCATTTTCTTTTATCCCAGGCCTCTTTCACAGACAGCTGTTGAAACGTGTGCAGAGACACAGGTGTTTCGTGTCTGTGTGTTGTGTCTCCAGTGAGCTGTAGTGCTCCTTGCTGTTTTTGCTGTTGGACGCTGAGCATCCCTCTCTCTCTCTCTCTCTCTCTCTCTTTCTCTCTTTTTCCTTCCCTCTATCTCTCTTTTGGAATTGATGAAACGACAGATAAAATACAATCCCTTGGAACTTGATATCGCTGCTGATGAGTCGTTTTGCTCCCTCCCTCCTCCTTCCCTTCCCTCCTCCTCCTCCTCCTCCTCCTCCTCTCCTCTCCTCTCCTCTCCTCTCCTCTTCTCCTCCTCATCTCATGTCATTTGAGAAAGTCGGATCGGCACAGCCCTGCCAAATGGCAGCATTGTCTGAAAGGTTTTATTGATTTTATTCTGCTCATCCACACAACCCCACCCTGCCTACTGCTGCTCTGAACCTTTTTTTGTCTTTTGTGAGAGAGCCACTGAGTTCATAACAAAATGGCTGTCTGCACACGTACAAACAAAAAACACACACACACACACACACACACAAACACACACACAGACGCATACATACATACACACATGTGAATGATCTGAGCTCACACACATACTCATACTCAGACATTCAGACTCTTGCTAGCGCACACGCCTAGACACGCACACACACACACACACACACACACACACAGGGGCAGGTGCATGATCTGAGCTCACACACATACTCATGTTTAGACAGTCAGACTCGTGCTAGCACACACGTAGACACAGACACACACACACACACACACACACACACCCACACACACGCACACACACACACGCACGCACGCACACACACACACACACACACACACTCTGAGAGATGTAAAGGAAGTCTTGTGTGGCCCATTGTGTGTGACAGCTCGTACATTTCCAGCCCCTTGCTGTTGGTAGAGCACTGTACGCAGGCTTTCCCTCTCCTCTCCTCATCTCTCCCTTTTCCCTTCTCTTTACATGTCTTTCCCTCTCCTCTCCTCATCTCTCCCTTTTCCCTTCTCTTTACATGTCTTTCCCTCTCCTCTCCTCATCTCTCCCTTTTTCCTTTCTCTTTATATGTCTTTCTCTCCCTCCTTTACATGATTCCTCCCTTTCTGCTTGAGCCTCTCTCACATTTAGAGAAGATATGTTTTTGTGTGTGTCTATCTCTTTGTCTTTGTCTTATTGTGTGTCTATCTCTTTGTCTTTGTCTTATTGTGAGTGTTTCTATTCTTTTCTATATGCTTTTATATCTTCATTGCATGTTGCGTCTTCACTATTGTGTGCATCACCATTGTCTGATTTTCTGAAGATTTAAATAAAGCCTGCACTGACTGTTCCCTGGGCAGTTGTATGTAGTTGTCACTGTCAAGTCATAATGTGCTACTAGAGTTTGGGATATGGATGGTTGACTACTGCAACCTTCTACTGGATGCATGGCAGGTACACACACCCCATGTGTACTAAACGTTTCTTTTTTTGTGATTGTTTTTCCATGTAATTCTTATAATTGTTTCTCTAGTCAGTTTATTTTAGTCGGCAGTAATAACAGGGTGTGCAGCCCCGAAAAAACAAAGGTTTGATTTCCTCTTGTTTAACTCTAAATACGGTCGCCCTCGTCCTGCCATTCTTTCTGACGCTGTTATTCTGCCAGGAAATTAAAGCTTTATGCTTTCTGCCTTTGTGTCCCAATCAAACACAAAAAATGTAGAGAAAACACACATACACGCACACGCACACACACACACACACACACACACACACACACACACACACACGCACACACACACGCACACGCACAAGAAGGGGGAAAAAAAAGGAGCATTGCAGAATGAAGTTGACGTTGTTTCCCAGGACTTGGGAAAACATTACATCATGATTTGTGCACAAGATGAGACGTTTGAGTGTGAGGTGTTGTAGTCTGTCTCCCCATAGGGTCTAATATGAGAGAGGGGAGGGTTAGTCAGACGTTCTCATGCATAAATGCAGAGGCTGGGTTGTGCCTTCGGGACTAAAGCATAAAATAGGTTGAAATGGCAATAGATCATCCTAGCATTCCATTCTCCTCCTCCTCCTCCTCCTCTTCCTCCTCCTCCTTCTCCTCCTCCTCCTCCTTCTCTCTCTCTCTCTCTCTTTCTCTCTCTCTTTTTCTCTCTAGCTCTGTCTCTTACATGTAGCTACCCCTACTACCATCCATTCTTTCTCCCATTCTGTCTTTCTGTCTGTCTGTCTGTCTCTTGTTCCCTCCCTCTCTCCCTTTCTCTCTCTTTTTTTATGTCCTTTCATTCCTGCCCTTGCTATCGCACATAGCTTTGCACAAGCCTATCTGAAGGCTTAACTGATATTTTTTTGCATGTCCCCAGCCCCTGAGGAGATGTCACATTTATTACAGCAGTGTCCAGCCAGTGAACCGGCTCACTACTAAATGTCTGCCCTGCCACTGACCCGACCCATCCAGCCACACACACACACAGACACACACACACATACACACACTGTACAAACAATGCAGTGTTTCCAATCCCGACGCAACACCCCGTGTTAGGGGAACATCTGCTGTCATTAGCATGGAGCTAGCTAGCACATTCCATCTAGCGGTGTCCATGTAGTGTGTGTTGTTGTTGCGCTGGCTTTTCCAGGTGTCATTCTTGGGGGATTGAATCATGTGTCCACTAACACAACCCAGGGCCCCCACCGGTCTGGTCTGGTCTGGTCTGGACACGCTGTGACGATGACAAATCGGCATGTAACGTCCTCCCTCCTGTAGGGCATCGCGAGTAAGAAGAAGGGCTTAACTAGGAGATCCCCGTGGATATCTCTCGACAAAAATGGCTGTACAATTA